>VDFB02000017.1:422619456-422784528 GCA_007258455.2 Sequoia sempervirens
CTAAACCTAGCCAAGGAATCCATTGGCGGCCGCAAAGGTCTTGAAGTCTAGAACCCTGTTGCGTCTAAAAGTCTGGGAAAGATTCAACACCTTTTGGAGATAGTCCACTCCCACCGCTGCCAGCTACTTGTGTTCCACCAGTGCCAATCCTTTCAGGTCAAATATGAAAGGATAATATTTAACAACCTCTCCTGGCACATAATATGTGTCCAAATCTCGTGGCTAAGGTACCCCCATTCCAAGAGAGGCAATGAGAATAATTTACTCCATACCCACTAGCAGATCCGAGTAAAAGAGTTTCTTCACCAACACCTCTGCATCCCTTTTCGCTATTTGAATGTCCAACACAACAACCAGGAACTAGGACGTTATGTTTGTGTCCACCCTAAAGGTTTCTCAGTTCTGTAGGAAACCCTTGCCCAAGATAATTTTACAACTACAAGTATAAGAGTATCATATTTTTCAGGATCCGCTTGAGGCGTTGATCCATGATCTCCCCTCGAAACGCAATCTAGTGAACCATGTTGTCCAAATGAATTGGAGTGTCCGCTCTAATGTTTTTCAATGTTTCTGCAGACATCTTCACTAAAAATTTGGAGCATTCCCCCATCAAGCTGAAACTACAGAGATAATCTATGCCTCACAAATTTTCAACTTGTTTGATGATGAAATGCAATGAAACCCCCAACAGACCGTAAATAATGTGTTGATAATTGCAATCTTATCAAGCCATTATTAAATTGGCATGTATTTACAATGTCGTGCAAAGAGCCAACCTGTCATCACTGTAGAATCACTATCTTGCACATATACGCCATCTCAACAAGTCCCAACGAAGGTTATGAAAAGACAACCCAATCTCCCAAGTGTGAGCTTTGTAAAATTCCTTACTCTTTCATCATTACACCGAAAAGATGTTCAAATTTGACAAAACCAATTATGTAGCATTCTTCCCACATCAATGAAGCAAGCTCCACATAAGCCCGACTAGTTGGCCATCCCTAAAGTATGGTGCACCAGCTATCCCATAGAGTCAGTGTAGTGTCCCTCTAGTTATGACACTTTGTTTTAGTTTGATTCAGCTTGATAGATAGATGCTTTAGTTGATTATGATACTATGTTGTTTTACACTCTGTGGATGATACATTTGACATTCTGATTATCTGGTTGTGTTTGTGAGATGATATTGTGATAGACACATACATGATATGGATTATGTGGTTTATGAGTTTTTATGTGGTTATCATGTTGAAATGATTGTCTATGATATATGATGTTCGTTAGTTTCGGTGAAGAAGACAGTGTAGCATTACTCATTCGTGAGTACCCTGCTACGCTATGATTCTTCTTCACGGTGTGTTTTCTGATATAAGTTTATATGTTTTTAATAGTCATGTTTCATGCAGATACAGGTACCGGGTAACGGCTCCACCTGCTTGTCAAGTCTGAGCGTACCCTAATTCAATGAAATTATCTTGATCCGGAGGTAATGACAGGTCCTATTTGAACCATCATTATTTATTGAACGAGTACCTATTTCTTACCCTTCCTTGTTGTCTAGTTTGTTTCTGTTGTGTCGTTCTTGTCTGTATTGTTTTGTTGGGAACTCAGTATTTAAGTTCAATGATTATCTGCTAATATATTTATCTTTGATTAAATGCTTATGGTTATGTTTGTGGTTTAATTTATTAATTTAAAATTAAATAAGTTATTTACTTTAAAAGTGGAAGTTAATTTTGTAAATTATTTAATTAAATATAATTGTTGACTTAATTGTGCAAATGGGATTTATATGGAAGGCGGATATCTTAAAGATGTTGTTTTCTATATGTTATGGATTTTTGGATTTGGAGTTGAAAAGTGATCTGATGTTAAAAGGGTAAGTTAGAACAAATTGATCAATTATGAATGCATAATTGACTATCAATTAAGTTTTATGATTGAGAGTTAATTAATTGCATTAAAAGTTTTTGGGGGTTGAAAATTTAGATGCACGACATCATTCTGGAAGAATTTTCATGACATCAGTTTTTAGAATATTTTTGCACGATAGTTGTTTTGGAAAAAATTTTATCTCAAATTTTGTTTGCAAGCACAATATTTGGATTATATTGGGTTTCTTCATCAAAAAAAGCCAATGTTTAAGCAAGATTGATAGATGTTTCAGAGTTTGATTCAGCTCAACTATCAAGTTTTACCAAGTTTTCTTCTTTTAAAGTTCTTGCAAGTTTCTTTTGAATAAAATTTGTGGAAAAGTAATTATTTACCAAATTTGCATATACAATAGAGAAATCATCAGAACAAGCATTCAAATTTCATAGAAAATACATTAAAATAATGATGCAAAGATTCAAGGAATTATAATTTAATATAAATAGAACTGAAAGCAGTTTTGGATCTCTTCTAATTGTACGTTGATCTATTGAAATTTCCGATTCAGAAATAAGAACGAAATCTAAAATCACTTTATTCTCATTGTTGGAAGAAATATTTATATGCATGTTTAAAATTTAAAACTCTGTGAACACAAAAGTATAGGCGCCATTCGATCTAGGTGGAGTTCATGTAAGTCTCTTCCTTTTGTAAATGGAAAAACCTGCCCGGCAAACTGTGTGCTATGCAACATTGAAATAGGCCAATGTCTTAGAAATTTTACAACACAAATTTGGTATTGAAGCTCTGAGCTCTTAACCGTCACCCCCTCTCCTCTCAATCTTATCTCCAAATTGAAATTTTAGTTCCTCTGACAAAAGGCGTCCCCCTACATTTATATGGAATGTGTAAATTTAGTGTTTGGATGTTAAAGCTCTTTTCTTTCTCAATATTACAGGTCGAACCCAACAGTATTTTTCCTCCACATGGGATGGGTTTCTGAGATTAAACTCATGTGTGTTGATAGGTTGAAACCTATTTGTGGCGCCATTCTTTGTACTACAATTTGTAACCTAGAAATGTCCCTCACTACTGTATTGAATCATACTACCATAGACTTTGATAATTGTCAGTTAAATTATCCTGAAGCTTTCGCCTTCTCTCTCTTCATATTATTAATATTTAAACAAGATTGAAGTTTTTGTTACAGATTTTGAGTGTTTGGATAGTAATTCAAATTACTCTGAGAAATGGTGTTGTAAGTTAGAGAAAACTTCTACGTATTCCTGAGATTGGTGGCCTCCCTTAGTAACTTTTATCACTCAAGCTCTATTTTAACTCTTGAAATATGCCAGTCGATTCTTGTTGGTTGAGAAGTTTCTTATTGAAATCATGTTTATATATATATATCATAAATCAATCTGTTTTGAAACTTTTGCATGTTATTTCTCTCTTGGTGCATGTCCCCCTTGAATAGTGCCACTTTTAGTAAGTTTATCTAAAATGTTTGTTGTGTTAATCTATAATGAGTATAAGTAGATTGATTTCCTTGAACTGATAGTTGAAAATATTTCTGAACCAAAATTATTAAGTAGAGATATGAAGTCTAAGTTGTATCATGCATGGCAGTGATATCAGGTATCTTTATTTATTCGATTTCCATAAACTTGTGTTAACTTCGCTACCAATCTTGTTTGATACGTGGTTTACCTGTTCTTGATATGTTGCAATATAAAAGCTAACTGGAACATTACTATATGACAAAATATAAGGGAATCATATTGGCATGGGTATCACTTTCTTCCATGTGTGGTTGTTAGAACATACAGATTTGTTATTTTATTGATAGAAATATGATTTACATAAACTTTATCAATAAAAGTTTGTGTTTACCAAACATATATATAAATGCAATTAAATTAAAATATTTATGATATAAAAGTTTCAGATTACTTTGTTTTAGGATAAGATTTAGGACATTTATAACTTGTCCATTTATTGTATAATATATCTCTAGTTATTTTTTGTGAGAGTTACTTAATATATATATATATATATATAATAGTGGTCATGTAATTTTTGTTAACAAATTTTGTTTTAGAAGAAATTAGTTAAGCAATTTGTGTAGTGAGTTCTTTTCTTCCTAAGGTTAGGAAATTGTTTTTGTGATTTAAGTTATAAATGTATGTATTATGGGGCACTGTTACCGTGATTCTATTTGGGGTATGGTCTTGCACATTTGGATGTGACTATGGTGGCATTATGGATATTTTGGTTTATGTCATGAAGGAGATATATGTACATATGTGATTTTGTTCTTTATGCCTAAAGACTATCCCTTGTCTTTTGATGTTTCATCATGTCTTTAGGAAGAGTGGCTTGCGGTAGGGGCTGAAACCCTAAATGGTTGTCAGGGTAACCTATCATAGGTTTTGTAATCTAGTGGAAACCTAACTAATATACTAGGGGTTGGGTAGAATTAAATAATAACTTAGATAAAAGTATGCCTCGCCTATTTTCTTAATGCTCGTTTAGATTGAGAAAAGGTTGAGAAGGCCTAGAATGGCTAGTCACCTATCTTGTCTTCTTGAAAGATGGAACGACTCCACACTAGTTTGCTTAGGGGCCAGGAATCAGTAGAGATTGCCAGGGTAACTCTTGGAGAGGGCCGGTAGTCTAGGAAGATTCACCAGGGTAACCTATCCTGACTGTGTGATGACACTCTTTGTCTATTACATGAATGTGATCCTTTGTATTGAGTTATCCCTAGTTGTGTTTTGTCACTCAGAGTTTTTTCGTCATGTTTTGATATCGTTATGTCGTGACATGAATGTAAGCCACGTAAATGTAATGTTTTGTCTTCTTGTTTTTGTGGACCTGTCATTATCTCCTAGCATGAAGGGATTGGACCTTCGGGTTTCACGTGGTTGGGAGGAAACTGTGCTAAACCTTCCTTGGATATTCATGCAGATGATGCTATACTTACAGCCGGTTCCAGATACTTCATTGTTCGTGACAGAGGATACAGTACATGTTCATGAACAGGAATGTAATTTATGATTTGATCATTAACCTCTATGTATATGAGTGTACTCATTGTATCATCATTTTGGTGTCTTGGGATTTAATTAAAACCTCACATGATGTAATTTGGAAATATTTGTAACCTGATTGTATAAAGTTAAGAGAACTAGATCATTCATAAATTTAAATTGTACTTATGTTTTATGTTATGTAACATCATCTTGGAATCCTTAAGACAATTATGTAATCAAATCTTTAAAAAATAAAATTATTTGGTTAATTTGTTCTTTACGTTTTGTTTTAATGGAAACCATGGCGGGGCGTTACAGCCAGTAACCAAATATAACAACCGCCTATTATAGATGCTTCTCCATCACCAGAAAGCCTCAGCCTTTCCACAATAGTGTGTGTGGAAAGGTGCCCACCCACTTTGGGCAGGGAGTTTTACCTAGAATATATATAAAGATATATATTCAAACATTATGATTTTATTGTGAGTCCTCCACATTTGGAATGATATTATATATCTCTTTAAAGAGGATACCTCTAACATTCATCAGGAGACATAAACTATTCCTCCAACATCTAATGGATTCCAATATAGTTAGACTCATATTAGTCATAGCATTAGCAACACAATTTCCTTCCCTACAAGTATGGGATGTAGTGAACCTATAAAAACCCATTAGGAGATATTAGATATCGTTTATAATATATGTAGACACTGAAAAAATGTCCTAATCGATGTCATACACTTGAAAAGGATTTATTAACATCATTTCCTCTTTATTCATCCTCTTTTTACTTAATTGATTTAATTAGCCTAGCTAATTAATTAATTACATCATTTTCATTTCATTGGCCTAATTAATTTAATTGGGTTAATTCATCTCTTTTCGCACTAACACTTCATCCCATTAAATTAAATAAATCAAAATATTTAATTCAATCTCCTAAGTCATCTTATTTAATTAAATAACCCTAAGTTGTTTAATTAAATATCATTTCACCCCTCCCTTATTTATTAAATCATCCAATTTAATAAATATCTCTTAATTCTTCTAAACCCCTAATTGCATAAATTAAACCTTGTTTAATTAGCAATTAAACTAATTATTCCTCTAATCAAAAGGAATATTCCCATGGAATATTCTTTATCCTTTTTGCACAATTAAAACTTTGTTTTAATTTGTAAAATCATCTTTTTCCTCACCCTAAGGGAATATTCTAAGGAATATTCCCTCTCCTCCAATAAACTCACTTAACTTCATAGCAAGTTACCTTTGCCCTGTGTGAGTAGGTCACAAATGTGTTTTTTTAAGGTAATTACGATCCTTTGATTAATCTTCATCTTGCATTCTCATCCATTGATGAGAATCCATGATCCATGCCTCTCATCTTCTTCATCCTAAACCGTTGATTGAGCTTTTTGATCTCAACCACCCATTTCTTCATTTGCTCTCCTATAAATAGATCACTATTTGGAGACAAATGGATCCATCTTTTATTGCAAAGTCATGTTGTTGAATTTACTCACATCCATACTCTCAATTTGCACACATTTAGCATATTTTTAGTTCATTTTAGTTGCATAATAGCTTCAAGCTTTCATTAATGGTTTCCATGCACTACAGCACAACAGGCAATTAGCGTTGACTTTTGTGTCAGATTTTAGTGTATTTTGAGCCATGAATTGAACAATTTGGTTGGTGCTAAGCTCGTTGCAAACATGAATGCTCAACTCAGTGCCAAATTTTGCGTCGATTTTTCTGCCGAATTTAGCATTCAATTTAGCGCTGAAAAATTGTAGCGCCTTCGAAAGCATCTAAAATAGCACCGAGAAGTAACGTCGAAAATTGCGCTGAAATTGGCACCCAATTTGGCTTCCAGTTTTTCTTCCATGTCTACTCCCATTTTTGCTTCCAATTTGACATCCAATTTTGCTTCCAGGTTTGCTTCCAATTTTGCTTCCGGTTTTCCTTTCAGTTTTGCTTCTAGTTTTGCTTCCAAGTTTGCTTCGGGTTTTGCTTCCAGTTTCGCTTCCGGTTTTGCTTCTAGTTTTTCTTCTGGTTTTTCTTCCAAGTTTGCTTCCGGTTTTGCTTCCATTTTTGCTTCCAGTTTTGCTTCCAGTTTTTCTTCCAAGTTTTCTTCTTGTTTTGCTTCCGGTTTTGCTTCCGGTTTTGCTTCCGATTTTGCTTCCGATTTTGCTTCCAGGTTTGCTTCCAATTTTGCTTCCAAGATTGCTTCTGGTTTGCTTCTAGTTTGGCTTCCATTGTTGCTTCCTTTTTTGCTTCTAAAAATGCTTCTTGTTTTGCTTCAATTTATTAATTTAATATGTTTTATTTCAATTTAATTAGTTAAATATATGTGCCTCTTAAATAACTCATATGATTATAGAGTAAGTAATTTAATTATTTAACTCATATGATTAAATAACAATATAATTATTGTAACATGATCATCATCTATAATTAAAACAAGTGATTCAAATATCTATAATTTAATTGAATTTGACAACATCCATCCTGAGTAGTAAATTAAAATAATCATACTTAATAAATATCCATCCAAAAATCATCGACCACTTTTAATATATATAAATTGACAAGTCAATACTGATAAGATCATCATCATATATAACTAAAACAAGTGAAAGTCAAATATGCTAGTACATCAAAAACATGTCAAAATGATACATGTCCAATAGTCGACATAAGTGAAAATGATACATGTACAAATGATATAAATAAAATTGATAAATTATGTAACTCAAATTGATACATGTCCAAATGATATAGTGAAAATGATATATGTCAATATGATACAACTCAACAATATAGTACTATAGGCTGTGAAAATGATACATATGATAGTAACCATGAAAAGAGTCATCATAACGATATATCAACAATGATCCATGATGTAGTCTATATGATCATGAATGCCACTAGTTACTATCACCAACTGTCTCATCATCATCATCACCATCGTGATCATTGTCATCGCCGTTGTCATCATCATTGTCATCGGCCTCGATGTCTTCCATATCTGTGTCATCATCATCCTCTGCCATGTGATCTATACTGGCATAACCAATATTTTGTGGATCTATATCATGTTGAGGATCATCTTGATCTTCTAGAAGACCTGTGTTCTACAAAAAAAAAACATTTAAAGTGAAAATTTATTATTTATTTCATGCAATAATTTATTTTTCTGTTATATATCTAATATTACAACATATGAGACAAAACCATAATCATATTACATCATATCAAAGTGCACATACCATAATAAAATTTCAAAAAAGTTACAGCTAATACTAGTGACTCAAGAGAAACTTTAGCTTTCAAAAACAAATCCAATTAGACTGGCAGACTTGTAGATCAGGCCAGCATTTGGTGGAAGAGGAAGAAAGATTACTGGAACTTTGGAGGCCCACCATAATGGATTTCAGTATTCAACCATGGGAGCATAAGAGAGAGCTAATATCATGTATCAAAACATTAAGCATGCATTCTTCCAGCCAGCGGAGAAGGAGATGATTACTTTGCTTCATTTTCATTTGCATAACCATATCACGACATGGGAACCAAGAAGACAAAGGATTTCCAATTTTATGTGGAGGTAATGGATGTGGTCCAAACTTTAGGAGGGGCAAGAAGGTCAATGTATGATCCTGATGAAATTGAGGAAGAGCAGCAAGAGAGGGACAATAAAAATAAAATCAATACAGAGTTTCAAGGATTTGTTAAGCGAATAAGAGAGCTATGGGAGCAGCCTCATCTACTCCACATTGATGTCATTCCTCAATCTTCACTTGATGGCATCAAGGAATGGTTGAACTCCATGAATATAAAGTATTATGAAAGCAAAATGAACTTGAACTGGTAGCCAATTTTGAAGAGTATTACTGATGATCCAGATAAATTTATTGAAGATGGTGGTTGGGAATTTTTGAATATGGAAGCTAGTGATTTTGATTTTGATAATTTAGAAGAGACAGATCAAGGATATGAACCCTCTGATGTAGAAGAGGAATCAGAATCAGATTTCATGTAGCCACCATCAAGAGTGTTACAAGCCAACAAGATGGAGGGAATTCTTCTATAAGGATAATTTTCAATGTTGCAGGTATCGGCTTTAATGCCAACTACAATGGCAACATTGAAATTCCCTAGCAGTATTTATGTTAAAGAAATTTCCTTTAGATGCAAGGATTCAAAGCACATCAACCATGTGGTACAAATTATTAAATCCAAAGACGATCTGTAGCAATGAAAGAGTCTGAAAAGGCAGAGAGAGCTACAGGTGACTAAGGAGAAACTTCAGCTTTCAAAAACAAAGCCAATTAGGCTAGCAGACGTGTGGATCAAGCCAACATTTGGTGGAAGAGGATGAAAGATGCTGGAACTCTGGAGGCCCACCATAATGGATTTTGGTATTCAACCATGAGAGAAAAAGAGAGAGCTGATATCATGTATCAAAACATTAAGCATGCATTCTTCCAGCCAACAGAGAAGGAGATGATTACTTTGCTTCATTTTTCATTTGCATAACCATATCATGGTGTGGGAACCAAAAAGACCAAGAATGTCTAGTTTTATGTGGAGGTAATGGATGTGGTCCAAAATTTAGGAGGGGAGATCCTAATGTCTTCCAAGAGGCATAAATTCAGATGAATTAAGTTCACCTACATGTCTGCCAAAGTTTACTTCCAATTTTTATGACTGTTTTTCTTGACTGTCAGAGTTTACTTACAAATTTGAAATTTCTTTCTAGTCATTTTGATAAGAATATATTCAGCAATGTGTAAGCACCTTTTGTTTGTATCACAACCATAGTAATGAGATTCAGACTTTCCTCGGACTCGGCTAGGGTGACTCAACTTGGGGACTCGGGGACTCGGCGCAAACACGGCAAAATGAAAAAACCCTAGAAATTTAAATTTTTTAAAGTATTTAAAACTTGTTTCATGTACCCTTTATTAAATAGACCTTAAATACACAATAATATCATTAAATAGAATAAAATTTGATCACATACACAAGTATACATTGATCACTTAAGTATAAACACAAATTTTAGCTAAAGGAAATACTCATACACAAGTATACTACTATTATGCCCTTAATAAATTTTTACTTGGCTGCAATGTCATTTGAGTAGTCTTAGTCTTATGCTCCAAATAGATTAAAGAAATGTGGAAGCGTTAAGCTCCAAATTTTCAATACTAAGTATATTTATAGCTATAAATTGTCTCTATCACATTCACAATAGAAAGGAACTTGTTGGAAGTAGTATGCTCTAAATTGCCAATACTTAGTGAATCTAGATCCATAGTTAGTAATGTCCAAACAAAACTTGTCCCAACAGCCATAGGGAAATGGGAAAAGTTAATGGGTAATAATCAATGGGCTACACAAGAGGTTGTCATAGTATCAACTGATTACCTAAGCCTTCTCCCATGCACTCTTGAACTGGCAAGGGGGAGTCTAAAAGAGCTTACATTGCTTCTTACCATTGAACTTAAAGCAAAAAATATTCCACATCTTAAACCACCAAATGGTCATCTGCTCGGATTTCCTTTCGTAATTGGGCAAGAGGAAGCCATCCTCCTAAGTTGGATTCAACATTTACTACACACATCTAGTAGGTCTCTTCCTACAAAATTCAAGACAAGTATCATGGAAACAAAATGGTTGAAAACCTCTAGAGGATATCAATCTCATAACATGTGTTTCTTGTTAGATTATGAGTGGTCACAGGCTGGTCTATAGTCAACTAATCTTGCTTTCATTGGTTCTTCACCCAATGAAAGAAAGATCAGTTGACTGCAAACCGGCCTATGACCACTCATAATCTAACAAGAAACACATGTTGTGAGATTGATATCCTCTAGAGGTTTTCAGCCATTTTGTTTCCATGATACTTGTCTTGAATTTTGTAGGAAGAGACCTACTAGATGTGTGTAGTAAATGTTGAATCCAAATTAGAAGGAGGATGGCTTCCTCTTGCCCAATTACAAAAGGAAATCTGAGCACATGACCATTTGGTGGTTTAAGATGTGGAATATTTTTTGCATTAAGTTCAATGGTAATCTAAGCAATGTAATATTTTTTAGACTCCCCCCCCACCAATTCAAGAGTGCATGGGGGAAGTCTTAGGTAATCAGATGATAGTATGACAACCTCCTGCATATCCCATTGATTATTACCCATTAACTTTTCCCATTTCCCTATGGCTGCTGGGAAAAGTTTTGTTTGAACATTACTAACTATGGATCTAGATTCACTAAGTATTGGAAATTTAGAGCATACTACTTCCAACAAGTTCCTTTCCATTTTGACACACTATTAATGTGATAGAGACAATTTTATAGATATAAATATTAAACAATGTTGTAGCCTTCAATAAGCCAATAACACAAAAAAATTAACATCCAAAGTTTAAACTTTATAATTAAATTATTAAACTAAAAAACTGGGTTAGCTTTTAGTTAGCTTTTTTGGATAGCTCTATTGGGTGTTGAGGACATTCCATTTATCTTTTGAATGTTAAGAAGTCAGAGTTTCAAGGATTTTTCAAGCGAGTAAGAGAGCTATAGGAGCAGCCTCATCTAAAATATTTTGAACTAGAGTTTGATATACCATTTAGAGAGCTTGGTTTTCATGGATATAAAGTATTACGAAAGTAGAATGAACTTGAACTAACAGCCAACTTTGAAGACTATTATTGATGATCCAAATAAATTTATTGAAGATGGTGGTTCATAATTTTTGAATATGGAAGCTAGTGATTCTGATTCTGATAATTCAGAAGAGTCAGATCAAGGATACAAACCCTCTAATGTAGAAGAGGAATCAAAATCAAATGAAGAAGGTTCAGAAGATGAATCTCTTGTGGAGTTAGAGGAGGATCAAGAAGAAGAAGAAGATTTTGAAGAGGAGGAAGGTAAAACATGGGATGAATTAGAAGTCAAATCTAAAAATGCAATCATTTACTTTTTCCAAGGAAATAAAAAAAATATATCATTTAACATATTAAATATACTTACAAATTATTGAAGGAATGTTTTTTGAAATTATTGAAGAATTAGCTCTTTTTGTCGGTGTTGGACATACATTCAGCATTAATGTTGATGGCCGGCAATTTTCTATACAATGAAGTTTTTTCTTGCATTTCCTTTGATGCTTCTTGGTTTGCGTGAGTAAGGAGAGTGTGAAGTAGTCTAGTGCTAACATACCAGAGAAGAAATAGTCTGTATGGCGGTGTGAAGTAGTTTGGTGGCTAACGTACCAGAGAAGAAATGGAGGCCAACTTCACTCTGAAAGCAAGGAGGAAATTGGATCCTTTTGATGGAAAAGTGACGGTGAACAGACTGTATGGCTTGTTCTTGTACAAGGATGTGAAGGTGGCGCAATCTGTGAAAATCATTCTGGGTAATGGCTTCGAAGATTTGAAGCACAGATATCGGACTAATATGGATATATACTCTCTGATCATGGCATGGGGACTAGACTTAGGAGAGTCAGTGGAGGTTGTAAGGAAAGTGATGAAAGTGTTGGTGCATAGGGATTTCTTAGTGAGCATGGAGAGTATCCTGGAAAGGGCTATACTAGGAAAAGGCTTTGTGAGCGAAGGCATGGAAGGTGTGGACCCGGAAGTAGCAGAGATAAATTTCCCTCTCATTAGGTGGCCAGAAGGAAGAACCAAAGTTGTGTGGAGAGAGGGTACGGAACGGGGGTGGCAAGCTTTGAAACTGTGCATCGAATTAATGGAGACTAAGGAGATAATAGCAAGACTCAAAGCCATCACCAAAGAGGACCTATGTGAGAAGAAGGGTTTGCGTTTGAGAAAGAAGGTGAAGCCGCTCGCAGAAATGTGCCCATTACATCTGGGTAGTGCTTCTGGAACTTCCGTGTAAACTATTTTACTATGTTTAAGCTAGATGTTGATGTATAAGCTTAAGGGGTTAAGCCATTTTTTTGGTTTCGATACTGTAAATAGTTGGTGTTTGGGTAGTAGTTAGTTGGATAGTTTTTAGGCAGTTGTGGTAGGGCTTTTTGATCCATAGGTTTTTATTTTTTTTTAACAGACATGATGTGATGGTGCTGGAAGAACTTTTTATTTGGAGCTTTGTATATTTTGATTTATCTTAAATAAAATAAAAATATTATCACCGATCGAAGAAAAAAAAATTAAATATCGTTTAATAAATTTGATATAATCTTATGAGAAAATTCAAATACCTGCATACTCTCCTCACCGGACTTCCTCCGTGCATCCTAACTTTGTGCTATCTTCCTTCACGTGACATTTTTCCCTTTTATGTCGTCTGATTTCTTCCTTCACGCGGGAAATTTTTAAATTTTTGATTTTGATTTCTTCCTTCGTGCGGCGTTTTTCCCTTTTTTTCCCTTTTTTGTCGTTTTATTTCTTCCTTAACGCCAACTTGAGTGTCGACTTTTGGTTGTTAATGTAATCAGTTTGGGGTGCCTAAGGTGGCACCAAGTGCGCCTAATTAAGCAACTATCATTGTACGTTTTTCCTAGTCTAGTCAAAGTTCTCATCCTCAATTCGATTACACTGACCAAACAATGCAAATATTTCTCGACATCACTAGCTAGCTACACTTGTATAAAATCATAAAACATTCTTTATTTTCTATCAAGTAGTTATTTTGATAATTCATGTGAAATCAATTATATTATTTTGCAATGAACAAAAATCAACATGAATTATAAAATGTGGATAAGGATACAATGCTCTTTTGCCATTTACTCACAAAAAAATGCACAAAAATATGACATAGTTATATGAAATGGATGTGAAGTGTGTGTAGATGTATATGACTGCTTACAAATGCAAGTAAATGAATGTAAACTAATTGTTATCAAATTTTCACTATAGCTCAATTTGATGGAGTTGTTTTGTTCAAAGTTTTATTTTAAGGTGAAAATTCAAAATTAACCTCTGCAGATGTTTAATCATTGCAAGTGTTTAAAATATTTTGGAGTTCCAAGATGCAATGTGTTTAAATTGTCTGATTCAATTACATCATTAAAGAGTTGCATAAAAGAAAAGAGATGCTTTCATTCTGTATTCAGTTGCAGTGTTCAAACAAGTGATTTACATTGTTTTACATGAAAGGAAAAGATACAGAATTGAACAAGTGATTTACAAATGTTGAATTTATATTCATTGGGTAATGGAAAATCAAAATGTTTCCCTACCCAAACTCCTGCCTTGTTTTGGTGACCACCGTTGTCCCGTGGCTCCTTCATCAACTCAGTGCGGTAGAGTGGTTTTTACCGCGATCCCGCAAGGTGCTTCATCCTTCTCGGTGGTAGTGCAGTGAAAGCTTCTGTGGCGGCACGTGAGTCTTCCATCTGTTCCTGGCGGTGTTGTGGTGACTCTCACAAGTCTTCTACCATTGGTGTGCGGTAGTGCAGTGACCACCGCTATCCTGCGGCTCCTTCATCAGCTTGGTGCGGTAGAACGGTTTTTACCGCGGTCCCACAAGTTGCTTCTTCCTTCTCGACGATAGTGCAATGAAAGCTTTTGTGGCAACATTTTTATTCATAGAGGAGGCCATGGAGAGAGGACATGGATGGCATAGAAATACTAAATCGTTGAGAGGAAAGTGGGTGGAAATAGATGAGACAACATTGATTAAGCACTAAATTTATTTTGATATTTTTTTGTGTGTGAAAAAATTACTAATGACCTTTTCATAAATGTTATGTGAGTAAGATTTTTGGATAAACTATGTGCAAATTTTTACATAACTATCATGGACTGTGAAAATTGAATGTTATTAATTTTCATAAATGTGTTTGATAGCATATCATGCCATTGGCAATTAGGGGGTATTCTTGTCTTACAGTTGACTTAAGGAATGCCATAAATTGATTGTCAGCATTTACAAGGTATGTGGTTATATGAAACATTCATGTGTGAGAGACATAAAGATATTATATTGCATTTTAATTTATGACTAAAGGTTCATACTAATTTACTATTATTATATTAGGTGGGTGACCTCCAAGGATATCCATGAATCTCAAATGCCTAAACTTTGAAATGCTTCAATAATATTATGTTGTACTTCGACAATTGAAAACCTATTTTATTCTCCTAGCAAGATTTTTTATTTTCCATTATAATTCTAGACCAAACAACATTTGCGGGGATGGCCTTTTACACCAATCTTAATTTGTATGAAGTTCACGAACCTGTTGTCAAGCAGTAAATTCCTTTCATAGACACGAAATGCAAAGGCTTCATTTAAGAAAAGATAAGTAGTCTCTTTCTAAGGTTAATCCACATGCAAAAAGTAAAAAGAACATAAAAAATAATTGTACAGTAGAAAATCAAATTCAATCAATTTTTTATAAGGAAAAACAAGTTTTGAAGGGGCCCTGAAACCCTTTACAATGACGGCAAGCTGCAAGAGAAATTAAACCACTAAGCCCAACAACCCAAAAAACCAAAAAGTTGACATAAGATGGAACATTAGCAACCCATCAGCAAACCCAAAAGAAAAAAACATCAGCAAACCTGCTGAACCAAAAGAGGAAGCACTAGCTACAACAAATTATCTAAAACATTAGCCGAGGCCATGTTCTCTTTGATGACCTCCTCATGGATACTGATAACATCCTTTAGCTCCTCAATAGCAACAACAACCCTCTTTTTCATCTTCCTCCTTGTCCTAAGGCACGAACCTTCCTGCATGTCCTTCTCTAGCACAGGAGTAGAAGCTTCTACTTTCTCCACCAGGTAAGAGCCACTAATCTCTTCAATTCTTTCCTCCATATTACCCAAGTCAAGAGGTTTTTCAGTCTAATTTAGCACTTTCTCATTCAGAACAGAAAGACCCATAGCAATGGTCTTCAAAGAGTTATTGTTAATATTGACCACCATTTTCAAGTCCTCTGACATCTTTCCCATTTTATCCTCCAGACTTGCCACTCTGTCCTCTACCATTTTATTAACAATAACTTCCAAAGAGGAAATTCTTTCCTCATGAGAAACCCCCAAATGATCAACATCAACTAGTAGCTTATCAAGCTTAATATGCATTGATTTCACTTTTCCTTTTATTTCCCACTCCTTTTAGTTACCTCTTAGCATAGCAACAAAAATATCCTACCAATTTTTCATTTGAAGATTGAGCTCCTTAACCTCAAAAAATAACCACTTAACCAGGGAAAGTAGGTTTCTCGTCCCATCTTCGGCCATTCTACAAAACATATTCATGTCAATTTCATCCTAGTTAACTGGAGGTTGACCCTTCTGCTCCAAGTCAACAGGGGCATCAGAACAATCCCTATTTTGTTCATCCTCTTCTTCGGCTGGGGAATCCTTGACATCCACAACATCCACCTTTATCCTCTCCTTATCTAGTAGATTCTCCAAATCAGCTAATGCCTCCAAACGTTCCTTCTTCACTTCCTTCTCCACAACAGAAAATCCCTGAGAACAATTAACTACATCAATCCCCTACATATCCACGGGGCCAGTCTCAATAGGCTTCACCTCCATCTTAGAGTTTCCCATATCAGCAAGGCCACTCAACTGACCACCCAAATTAACTGGCACCTTAAGCCCTTGCACTGGGGAGCTCTCCAGTAGACCATCCTTACTAGGAACAAGGTTCCCCAATGAAGCATTCTAAACACAATCAAAATTTGAAGGATCCACATCACCCACAGGATGACAACCCTTCAAACCCTCATCACCCACAAGATGAAAACCCTTCAAACCCTCTTTTCCAGAAGACAATGTGGGATTCACATTTGAACTAGGGGCAACCACCTCAATTTTCCTTTTGGCCAAAGCTTTAACTTTCTGCATGCCTTTGGTTTTCCCCTTCGAAGATTTTCTAACAGAATTAGCCATAGTCTCCTATAACTCCACATCAGTCTCATAGCCCTTACCCCATTCTTTTGATTCCTCATCCCTTTCCTCAGAGCCTCCTTCATCAACAGACATATCCTCATATTCTAACTCTTCCTCCTCCGAACTACCGACCCATTCACCGACAGAGTCCCCTATTTCATACCCATCATTTTTAACTTCCTTCTTACCAAGAGTTTTAGGGGAGACCGAGATCAACTTTAGCTTGATATGCAAAAAAATCAAACACATAAGCCCTTGATGAAGAACTGCCTTCTTAGGGTTCTTTATGTGGTCTTCAATACTCTTCTCCATAGAATGTAACAGGTAAAAAGGAAATGAGACCAAAACATTATGCCTAAAATTATTTGAGAGCATAAAATGGTGAGTGTAAACCAGATAGAATCTACCTTCAAGGGTGAAGTAGTGCATAATGGCCAACACGAGGTCCCTCCAAAGTGGCTTCAGGGACTTCCTAGCATAACCTCCACTTCCAATTTCCTTAACCTTCTTCCTCTTGTCATGTTTAAAGAAATTCACAAAATCCTTCTTAGCCACTCCCCTGTCTCTGAAAAACTTTCTCCCAGCAACTGAAAGACTAGTTACCTATGCAATAGAATCCTCTTCAATTCAATACTCAACGCCCCGGTAACACAGAGACCTCCCATTCCATCCTTTCACAAATAAATCTGTTACATCAAGGTCCGGGCCTTGAATTCTCTACATAAATTGAGTAACCCCCCCAATTCCAAGTGCTCCCACATAGTAGCATTTTTTTGAAACTCTTCACAGGAACTCGACTCAATTCTACAACTGTCACCACCCATAGTGACAAGCAACAAACAAAAACCCAAGAACACCTAGAAGAAATGAAAAAGTAAAATGAACTAGGTGCTACTCAAAACAATACAACAAACACCCACAATACGTGTGGGCTTATCATTCCAAGTAACCCTGCCAAAACTGCCAATCCATCCTTCTACATAAACCAAGGAAAGAATAATGAAAAAGAGCAAAGGGTCGATGTGCAAAACCCAACTTAAAATCATAATGAAAAACCTTTCCTTGAGAACATCTCGCCTAGAAACAAGCCAGTTGGTCATCATTAGAAATACACTTCAGATTAAGAGGCAGCGATTCAAAAGAATCCCACTCAGATCTCTTAGCCACTCCCATGTTGGCAACCCCATCAGCCATCATGTTCGCTTCAGGAAAAACATGTGTGATTTTGATCTCCTCAAAAGAGTTAATAATAGATATTGAGTCATTAATAAAGTTGGCAATTGACCATGAAGGAGGACATTTCATCACGAGACAATTAATCACATTAAGAGAGTCCCCCTCTAGCCATAGTTTAGAAACACCTTGTTTCTTAGCCAAAACTAATCCATGATAAGCTGTTGCAACCTCCGCATAAAAAAAAAATTGTACAGTAGAAAATCATATTCAATCAGTTATGTCTTATTTCGCTTGCACACTTATCTGAAAGACATAGGGTATTCACCATACATTTCCCTTGACAAAGAAAACATGTGCTTTCATTTATTTTTATTGTATATCTCAGAAGTGAAATTGTTGTTACATAATGATGCACTGAGAAAATAATATATACAAAAAAATGCAAAGAAAATGTTTGAAATTTAACACATGCAACCTATTGTGTTGTGTTGAAAGGAATCAAGATTAACTGGGACAAGAAATAAAAATAAAATTTTGATGATTGTAATTAAAAGTGAACAGGATATGAAAAGTTGGACAATGATGGTGCTAAAATTGAAAACCCTGATTCTGATGACATTACTGTTTTATGTCATTAGAGATAAAGAGCACATACAAGTTTATATACATAGCAAATGAAGATTTGAAACTAGTACACTGAAAATGTAAACACTGTAAGATTTTTCCTTAAACAATAATTCACATACTCACTTACAAAAAAGGGTGAAGCATTTTTTATTCAAACTCTGTTTTCTTTAATAGACATAACAGTAAAAGAATATTTACAAGTACAAGAATATATACACTGTTTCATAGAAAATAAGGAATGTTTCATAGAATATATCTTTAGAATGTAGGAACTTCCTCTGTCGGATATTTGGAAATACCTACACACAAGTTCTTCTTCGAAGTGAAAACACCCAGAAGTGTTTCACATCGGCTCAAGGTACAATCATAAATTAATGCATGTTGTTGATTATTTTAGATGGAGATTGGAGAAAATGCAAGGCCTGAACGTTCAACTAGCAAAAGAAGAAGATATGTATGTGGACGTGGCCCTAAAACTATTAAAGAAACAATTCAATGAGAGATTGTACAAAGACAAGCAGATTTATGATTTTATCTTTAGAATGTACAAACTTTCTCTATCGGATATTAAAGATGTCAAGTTGGATCAAAAAGTGGATAAGCAAATTTATGATTCTATCTTTAGAATATAGGAACTTCCTCTGTCGGATATTTGGAAATTCCTACACTTAGGTTCTGCTGCCGAGCGAAAACACTTGGAAGTGTTTCAAACTGGCTCAAGGTACAATCCAACCTGGTTATGACACCGATAGAAATCCAATTTTTCATGAACCATCCATACCCGAACGTTGCATCACAATCTATTCTTCCTACACATAAAAATGCCACATATTAACCCCTTCTAAATAAAACTCAAAATACCATGAAACAATGAGTCCCCTATATTAGTAAGTAAGTAGGCAGTCTATAGGGCATAGTTTTATTTTATACAAGGATGCTCATGAAAGGAATCTTCAAGTGACAGTGAGTGAGTTGTTTGAGATTGCAGTTGATGGTCCAATATCTAGTCTTAAAGGTAGTTAGCAAAGCAGTAAATGTGCAAGAAAATCAAATTGTACACAACAAACAATTCACAATGTTATCTTGCATAATGCCTTAAGTTTGAAGACAAAAATCTCATTGTATCTTGATGAAAGTAGTGACCTTAATGGTCAATCACTGGGAACCATGATTTTAAAACATGCTATTGTGCTTATGGAGGCAACATTTTAAGCAAGGCGGTGAGTGGTGGTTTGGAACAATGGCAGGTATGAAGGACTTGTTTTATATGCATACTATGTAGTCTAGGTTAAGACAACGTTCTTAGAAGAGATTGAAGGTGGATTATGGAACTCAAGGGTTACCATGATAAATATTAAAGCAAAGACTGAGATCTATTTAAAAGCCACTATCATGAAGATATTAAAGATGTCAAATGTAAAACCTGAGCAGAGAGTAATGAACACAGTGCGAAAGAGGACAGTGTGCTAGGGAAGATTTAGGAGATCTCCACATTATCTAAACACAGGAAAATACATCATTTATTTATTTTTTTAAATTAAAATAAATTATTCTAAACCCTATATAGGACACATTGATACTTCAAAATCATTTGATTTATTTTTTTAAATTAAAAGAAGTCATTCTAAACCCTATATAGGATACATTGATACTTCAAAAGCATCTGAAGGAATTTGAGATTATGAAAACATATGTCAATTAAATACCTGGATTACAAACATTAGCACGAACATTGTAACACTTGTTGATCAGAGCAGGAATGAGATAAACAAAAATGAATCCTATGCCTCCTATCACACACATCTCCTTACCATTCTCTATCATGTTCTTTACTGAAATACTTCTCCATTTTGGCAGGCTACGCTTGAAAATAAGGTTTCAACAAAGGTTTTATTGTATGTTTATTAAAATGAAAACTCCATTCTGGTGGGCTATGCCTGAAAATAAGATTTCAACAAAAAATTTAGAGTATGTTTATTAGAGTTTTAGAGTATTTTAGCAGGCTATATTCAAATGGATTGTGACTGACATGATTTGTTGCATTTAGTGTTGTAAATTGTAATGATGCCACGATTACCGTACTATCGCCGTCTCTTATTATACCCGTTGTGGTATGGTGATGTTATGTCCTTCCCTTTTGTTGTTTACCGCACTACCGCCTTGCTCAAGGCTTCTTGTTGCGGGGTTGCGGTGTATACCGCTCTACCACATATGTTGCTCACCTTCTCGGTAGTATAGGGATGTATGCTTTTGATCATTACTTGGAGAGTTTCGATGAGACAATCTTATTTGTCTTACCGATATCTCAATGTCTCATCGACATTAGATCTTATGTTCCTCTGATATTGGTTGCCAGTGTTGATGAGACAAGTTAATATCTCTTTCTAATATGCCACTGTCTCATTGATATTTTCCTTCAGCGGTATTTCTTTATATATCAGTGTAACTCTACCATGTCAGGTAGACTCATGATTATCGCTGCGGTATGGCGGTGGTTTTCCCTTCCCTTCTGTTGTTTACCACACTACTGCCTTGTTCAAGGCTTCTTGTTGTGGGGTTGCGGTGTATACCGCTCTACCGTATATGTTGCTCACCTTCTCGACGGTATAACAGTGTATGCTTTTTATCATTACTTGAGGAGTGTCGATGAGACAATATTATTTGTCTTACTAATATCTCAATGTCTCATCGACATTACTTTGTTATATCCAAGAGTTGTGTTTCACCGAGCACTTGTAGATATACCTTGTTGATGTGACGTAAGTGATTCTCTCCTTTATTTTCTTGTATCTTGTTGACATTTCACTGTTTTACATTGTCAATGAGACATATAAATAAGTCTCTTCGACATAGGGGTGTCTAAACCGGCGCTAAACCTGAAGCTAAAGTCAGAGCTAAAAGTGGTGCTCAACTCAAAGCTAAAATCAGAGCCAAATGCGGCGCTAATGGTGGTGCCACACTCGAAGCCAATATCGGCACTAAAGGCAGCACTAATTTCAGCACAAAGTAGCGCCAAAATAAATGCCAAAAATAGTGCCATCCTGATAAATAGCGTCGATGTTTTCAAAAAGTTGGCAAAAAATACATTAAAATAGTGGGTGGAAGCAAAAAATGGAGCAAATCATAGGGATTTGTTGTAGTGATGCATCCATCTTAGTTTGTAAATAAATTAGGGTTTTCATCTTTTAGCATCATTTTAGCTTAAATTAACTTAGATTAGCTTAGCAATTGCATAATTAGATCATTTATAGCATAAAATCATGGTAACTCAGCTTGCATCCTATTCATTTTGTGCATAATTTAGGTTTTTCATACACCAAACATCATGGTTTCATCAATTCTCTTCCATAGAATCGACTAAAACAAGCTCACTATCACAGGATTGAGAAAGGGTCGTCGGTCCACATCAACGCAACACCAATTCCACAACAGGATAAATTTCAATGGATTAGAGCAGATGTTTTCTTTAAAGCTTTCATAAGATTAACATGTTAGGTTTTTTGATAAAATATTTACTTTCAATTTTGATTGACTGATCTTGTTGAGATTCGAGTATTGGTTGCTTCATTATGCTTCAATTCTTCATGGATCAAGCGTAATTCAGCCCATACTAGTATTTCACATTGAAAATATCACTGATAGCCCATCCTACCTTCACTTTACCTTTCATAGCATCAATAACAAGCTTTAAGTCACCTTCAACCTATAATCTCTTTATCCCCAGAGATAGAGAAATCTCAACTCCCCGCAACATTGTCATTGCTTCAGCCACTTTAGAATATTGCTCCCCTAGTCCCCCAAAGAACCCAACAATAAATTTTCCATCAGAGCTCTTGATAATACCGCCACCACTAGCCAAACCTGGGTTTCCTTTAGCAACCCCATCAAAGTTGAGTTTGGACCAGCCCAAAGGGGGTTGTTTCCATTTGGTATTTTTTCGAGCTAACATTTTAGAGTTATCAAAATTGTTAGGGTCCAAATGTAAACCCTATCTATGAGCAACATTAGAGTCAAATACTATAAGAGGGCAATTTAAAATTTTCCAATCGCAAAGGGAAACATTCTCAACTAATAGTCTAGAGCAAAACCCAAACACCTCCTTGACAATCTTTTCTTCATTTCGAAGTAACATGTTGTTCCTTCCAAATACTCCAACATATGTGTTAGATTAATCATGTATTAGCTAATAATTAATTAATCTTTAATTGATTATCAGTCTAATTCATTTCATTCACTTAATCTAAACTTTGAAGTGTTTTTTTTCTTAATTAAAGTGAGCTATTATTAGATCATTCTATCTCATCACATAAGACAATGGCACTTGTCATGATCTAATCCCTTTATCATTTAGGGTTGTTGAACACACCCAAATACTGAGAGGGGGGGTGAATCAATATCTACAAAAACGTAAACCCTTCAACAATATGCAAAATCAAACTATTGACAAGATCAAAAACCCTTAACCAGATCTACAATACTTATTCAAGTCAACAACAATGAAAGATAATACTATGAACACACATGCACAAGATAACACTAAATTTACATAGAAAACCCAAGAAGGGAAAAACCACGATGAGAGTTAACTCACAATATATGAAGCTTGTTGCTTACAAAAAAAATACAATGTTGTTTAAGGCTCACTACCTATGGAATTGCAAGCTAAGGCACACAACCTTAGGGAAAGATACAAATTACACTGACTTACTAAAGAGACTCACTGCCTAATAGAAGGATACATGAAGAGTATAAAATTACAATATTTATCAACAATACACTCTATTGACTAAGGCATTAAATCTCATTTCTCTTTTATTTTCATAACTCACTACTTCATTCCATGCTCACACATCACCCATCTTGCAACTGAAATTTTCTTGCATTTATATTATCCGCAAGATCTCAAAACATCAATTAGGTTGTCCAGAGAAGAATACAAACAATAATTCCAACAAGTGGGCCACAATACCATAATGTGGTTCTATCCAGAAGATAGAGAGGACCAAAAAAATGTATTACATCTTTCAATGTGATCCCAAACAACACACATGTCGGCACACATCAACTCAAGTTGACAACAAGGAAATGTGTAGCACAATAGCAGTCGACCCAAAAACACAACTTCCATTGAATTTACTTAATGTGGTTCTCAACAAGATAGGTCAGGACCCAAATACATCTTAACACAACTTCATATGTTGGTGCAAACCCCCAACCACTAAGCACAAGCAAGAGAACAAGCCCTGTTGGCTAGATACCCACAAATTTCCCACAAAACCAACCCAACACAATATGCGACACCAAAGAGATCAATATTTGAATTACGGACCACAAAGAGATGTTCCATGAACATCCAACAACACTTCCAGACACTTATTTCACACTGTCATTCCACAAACAACCACCACAATCCAAACATAAATAGAATACTTCATTCTAGAAATGCAAAAGATACCAAGAGATAGAACATTAATAAACCAGCTTGTGGAGCACTTCATTGTATGAAAACTAAATTGATACATTGCACAAGAACTGAGAGAATGTCCACCAAGCCACAGGAGCAAAAAAAATAATGCAGAGAAATGTGAAGCATATTTTGGACCAGTCCACACAACCAACAAAACTACAAAAACACTGCAAATAGTAGAAACCACCTCAGAAACACTAGTGATCTAAAAATATAGGAGTGCAACATCCACAAAACACAAAAATTAAATCCAAAATTGCAAGACCATATCTTTAACAAAAGAGGAATGTGGAGCATTCTCCCAAATAGTCTTCACAACAACTTCCTGTAGTAGAAACTTTCACAACTATGCGGAGACTAGAACATTCTTGCATCAACACATACTTCCTCAGGAACAACAAGAAAGAGCACATAACATATTAGAGATCATTAGCAACACCTCTCCAACTTTAGCATTATTTATAATCCTCATCTTAATATATCATCATCTTTGTTGGCAACAACCATACACAATACCACTTTACTTGATATCAAAATAGGCATGATATCCAACCATGAACATTAGCAACATCAAAGGCATGACATACAACCATGAACATAATCATGGAGTATTAACAACATATAATTGTAAGCACCAATGACACCCCAAACCAAGTGTAGACACATGCATCAATGAAAACCAATTCCAAAGAAACTCACCAAGTGTTGACATCACACCAATCTCCTCAACTGTTGACATCAATGACAACCAATGCTAATAATCTCCCCCTTTTGCATTATGGAAACACACACCTACTCAATTTCCCCCTTTGAAATCAAGGAAAAAGGGTAAAAAGATCTTCATTTGAAACATCAACACATTCTCCCCCTTTGACCAACAACACTTCTTCAAATAATTATACATGTTCAACAACTACACATTTTCTTCAAGCTCCCCCTAAGGAGCACATTATTTCTCCCCTTCAAGCTTCTCCCCCTTTGATGTACATATACTCCTTGAAGCAACTAACAGGCTCCCCTGTCAACAAAAACTATTACCATCTCCCCCTAAGAGGAAGCCATCATCAATCCAAGCATAAGGATATATCTTGAATTACTCCCCTGGATAGATGCACCAATTATGCATCTAACAAGAAGGAGGGGAAATTACCCCTAACTTCTACTAGAGATACTCAGAGGTATCCTTTCAAAATTCCTTAGTGAAGATATATGTAATCTTATCCTTAGTAAGCACATACTTCATTTTGACTTCTTGCTCTGCAACCTTCTCCCTTAGAAAGTGATACCAGATGGAAATGTGTTTGGTCCTTGAATGCATCACCGAATTCTTGGAAATTTTAATTTCACTGGTATTATCACACAATATGAGAATGGGTTCATCATAAACCACATTTATATCCTTCAAATTTTGTTTCATCCAAAGCAACTGGGTGCAACAAGATGTTGCAGAAATATATTCAACTTATGTTGTGGATAAGGACATTGAGTCTTGCTTCTTACTAAACCAAGAGACCAATTTGTCTCCCAATAAAAATGCACTTCCACTAATACTTCTTTGATCATCCACACATCCTACCCAATCAACATCAATATAAGCATTCAAAGAAAAAATATCATTCTTCTTATACCACAAGCCATAATCCAGAGTTCCCTTCAAGTATCTGAATATTCTTTTTACTGATTTCTCATGAGTTTCCTTAGGATTAACTTGAAATCTAGCAACCAAACATACTGCATGCATAATATCAGGTCTAGAAGCAATCAAGTACAACAAACCTCCAAATATAGACCTATAAAGAGTCTAATCAACCTCTGAAGAATGATCATTCTTGCTCAAATGACAACCAATAACCATAGGAGTACCTATTGGTTTGGAATCCTCCATGCCAAACTTTTTCAACATCTCCTTTACATACTTAGCTTGAGAAATAAAGATACTATTATCTAGTTGAACAATTTGAAGCCCAAGGAAGAAAGAAAACTCACCAATCATATACATCTCAAACTCTTTTTGTATCTCTTGTGGAAACCTCTTACACATATCATCATCTCCACCAAAGATGGTGTCATCAACATATACAACAACAACCAACAACTTTTCTTCTTGAACCTTAATGTAAAGATTACTATTTACAGTACCTTTCTTGAATCCTTGCTGAAGAAAGTACTTATCCAACCAAGCATACCAATCTCTAGGAGCTTGCTTGAGTCCATACATATCTTTCTTGAGTCTACACAACATATCTAGATCTTTTGATAACTGGAAATCATATGGTTGCTCAATATATACCTCTTCCTCTAAATCACCATTCAATAAGGCTGACTTGACATCCATCTGATAGACTTTGAAATTCTTGTGAGCACTAAAGGAAAGAAACATCCTTATTGCCTCCATTATGGCTATCAGAGCAAAATTCTCCTCAAAATCAATACCTTCAACTTGTGAATAACCCTTACATACCAATCTTTCTTTGTTCCTTACAACTTCACCATCTTCATTCAGCTTGTTCTGGAACACCCACTTTGTTCCTATAACATTCTTATCAATTGGTCTAGGATCCAATTCCCATGGTTGGTTCTTTTCTATCTGATCCAATTCCTCCTCCATTGCCTTTATCCAACCATCATCTTTGCTAGCATCGACAAAGTTCTTGGGCTCTACCTTTGATTGTAAACAAAAATTTACTTCCTCACTTGCTTTTGCAAACCTTCTCCTAGTCAGCACACCATCATTCTTACCTCCAATGATCTAATCTACAGAATGGTTCTTTTGTACATACTTTGTTGGAATCTTAGAAACCTTTTCTGATTCTTGTTTCTTCTCTTCTTTCTCTTCTTCTTCTTCATCTTCAATGTAGGGGGGGTATATTAGATCCGCAAACCTCTGGATCTTGTGAGATCTGACAAAAATCTTCATCTACCTTAACATTTTTTCTTTCAATCATCTTTCCCAATCTCTTGTTGTAGCATCTATAGGCCTTGCTTTTAGTTGAGTAACCAAGAAAGATCCCTTCATCACACCTTGAATCAAACTTTCGAAGGTCTTCTTCATCTCTCCTGATGTAACATTTTCTGCCAAAATTTTTGAAGTATCTAATAGTGGGAGGCCTACCATACCACAATTCATAAGGGGTCTTAATGCTATTAACCCTCAACGGTACTCTATTAAGAAAATGGGCAATAGTGTGAACTGTTCCTTCCAATACATGTTAGGCACATCAACATCTTTCAACATAGTCCTAACCATTTCTTGCACAATCCTATTCTTCCTTTCCACAACCCCATTCTACTGAGGGGTTCTAGGAGCAAATAAATTTCTCCTAATTCCATGATCTTCACAAAAAAAATTAAATTCATTTGAAGTAAATTCACCTCCTCTATTTGACCTTAAACATTTGATCTTAGCATCCATTTTATTCTCTACTTTTTCTTTAAATTTTTTAAACTTATCATAATATTCTGATTTATCTCTTAAAAATGTAACCCAAGTCATTAAAGTGTAATCATCTATAAGAAACATGAAATACCTTTCACCTTATTAACTCCTTTTTTTTGTAGGTCCGCATAGGTCAATGTGAATCAACTCCAATGGCATTGTAGCATAACACTCCTTTCTCTTGAAACGTGTCTTTGTTTGCTTTCCCATTTGACACTCTTTGTATAATGTGCTTGTAGGCTTAGTTATCTTAGGCATGTCTCTCACTGAATGAGTAGAACTAATCTTTACCATATTGTCAAAATTCATGTGTCCCATCTTCTTGTGCCATAGCCAACACTCACCGAACTAATCCAATAAATAAATTCTTCCATTTTCCTTCTTTAGATGATAGACATTTCCATTTTCCCTTGTACCTTCTACAACTAATCTTCCAGACCCTACCTTTCTGATCTCACAACCATTGGCATGAAATGTAATATTGTATCCTTTGTTGCACATTTGAATGAAACTGAGAAGATTAAGCTTCATACCTTTGACATTGAGGACATCCTTAGTCCCACTCTTTCCATCAATTGTTATAGCACCCTTTCCACAAATTTGTGCAAACTCATCACCACCAATATTAACAGCTCCACCATTAACCTTCTTAAGATTGATGAGCCTTTCCTTGTCACCAATCATGTGGTTAGAGAAACCACTATTAATAACCCAAGCATTTCCTTCATCCTTTGCATGAAAGGCAGTCCACACAACCATAGATATTTCATTTTTTTTGTCAACTTGCAAGGTACTTGACCTCTTACATTTTCCAATCACCCTTTTTGTCCTCCAGAGCCATGAATAGTGTTTCATCATTTGAACCATTATCCACATATTCTGAGGAATAGTTGCTCTCCTTGGAATAGAAACTCCTTTTGAACTTATCTCTTTTGTTACCATCATCTAAATCTTTATAAGGACATTAAGATGCAAAATGACCAATCCTCCCATAATTGAAACACTTGAAAGGTAACTTACCTTTTTATTTTCTGGTGCCTTTATTCAATCTTCTCACAAATTTCGCTTCAATCTCATCAAAGTCATCATCCTAATCAGTTGCTTCATCTTCTATCTTTTTGCTGGTTTTGAATGTTGCTTCCTTCTTTGGAACATCTTTGTCAAATTCTCTCATTTCAAAGGTTGTAAGAGCACCAAACATTTCATCTATTGAGTACTTATCCAAGTCCTTAGACTCTTCAATAGCAGATACTTTATGACTATAAGCTTTAGGGAGAGATCTCAAAAATTTCTTCACAATCTCATCTTTCACCTCTCCACCAAGACCTCTGGTGCCAGTAACTACTTCATCCACCTAGAGCATATAACTAGCAATGTCTTCTTCCTTTTTCATCCTCAGGGTTTTAAATCTGTTCTTGAATATTTGTATCGTGGCTTGCTTTACTTTATTATCTCCATAAATGTTTCCCAATTTTTCCCATACATCCTTTAGTAGAATTACAACTCATCACCTTTAGAAGTTTCGAATTAGGTAACCCACACATGATAGCATTCTTTGTCTTGGAATTATTCTCATACAACCTAATCTCAATTGGATTTATTAGAGGAGTAGCAAGATCAGTATAACATCCTTGACATATTTCCAAACATTAAACTCTAGAGAGTTTAGATGAACTTCCATTTTTTACTTCTAAAAGGTGTAATTTGTCCCATCAAACCTAGGACCTTTGTAAGCTCCATCATGTGCCATCCCAGACCTTTCCTCAAGTGGTTAAGCTTCTCCAAAGGAACTTGGTTATGATCCCAATTGTTGAACACACCCAGATATTGAGAGGGGGTGAATCAATAGCTACAAAACGTAAAACAAATCAGACCTTAAACCCTTCATCAATATGCAAAATCAAACTATTGACAAGATCAAAAACCCTTAACCAGATGTGCATCACGTTTTCAAATCAACAAAAATGAAATATAAGACAATGAACACACATGCACAAGATAACACCAAATTTACATGGAAAACCTAATAAGGGAAAAACCACGATGAGAGTTAACTCACAATATATGAAGCTCACTGCTTACAAAAAAAATTACAATGTTGTTTAAGGATCACTGCATATGGGCTTGTAGGCTAAGGTGCACAACCTTAGGAAAAGATACAAGGGAATTGCAATACTAAGGTGCACAACCTCAAGGAAAGATACAAATTACAATGACCTATTGAAGAGACTCACTGTCTAATATCAAGATACATGAAGAGTATGAAATTACAATATTTGTCAACATTACACTCTATTGATTGAGGCATTAAAGCTCATTTCTCTTTTATTTTCACAACTCATTACTTCATTCTATGCTCACACATCACCCATCTTGAAATTGAAATGTTCTTACATTTATATCCTCCGCAAGATCTCAAAACATCAATTAGGTTAGCCAGAGAAGAATACAAACAATAATTCCAACAAGTCAGCCACAAGATCATAATGCAGTTCTATCCAAAATATAGAGAGGACCAAAAACAAACTTATTACATCTTTCAATGTGATCCCAAACAACACACATGCTAGCACACATCAACCCAAGTCGACAACAAGGAAACATGTAGCACAATACTAGTTAGCCCAAAAACACAAGTTCAATTGAATTTACTCAATGCAGTTCTCAACAAGATAGGTCAAGACTCAAATGCATCTTAACAAAACTTCATATGTTGGCACAAACCCCCAACCACTAAGCACAAGCAAGAGAAAAATCCCTATCGACCAGTTATCCACAAATTTCCTAGAAATCCAACTCAACACAATACGCGGCACCAAAGAGATCAATCATTGACTTGTGGACCACAAAGAGATGTTCCATGAACATCCAACAACACTTCCAGACACTTCTTTCACACCATCATGCCACAAACAACCACTGCAATCCAAAAAGAAACAAAATACTTCATTCCAAAAACACAAAAGATACCGTTAAGAGATAGAACATTAATAAACCAACTTGTAAACCACTTCATTGCATGAAAAATGAACTAAGACACTGCACAAGCACTGATAGCACGTCCACCAAGTCATAGGAGTAGAAACATAAAAGTAGAGAAATGCATAGCATTTTTTGGACCAATCCAAACAACCAGCAAAACTGCCAAAACACTACGAATAGTAGAAACCTCCTCAGCAACACTGGTGACCTAGAAAGATAGGAGTGCAACATCCACAAAAAACAAACACTGAATCTGAAACTGTAAGACCATATCTTCAACATAAGAGGAATGCAGAGCATTCTCCCAAACATTCTTCACAACTTCCCGTAGTAGGAACTTTTACAATTATGCGGAGACCAAACCATTCTTGCAACAAAAAATACTTCCTCAGGAACAATAAGAGAGAGCACACAACATATTAGAGACCATCAACAACAACTCTCCAATTTCAGCATTATTTCTAATCCTCATCTTAATATATCATCTCTCTGCTGACAACAACAATACACAATACTATTTTACTTGATATCAAACAAGGCATGATATCCAACCATGAACATCATCAACATTAAAGGCATGACATCCAACCATGAACATATCATCATGGAGTATTAACAACATAAAAATGTAAGCACCAATGACATCCCAAACTGAGTGTAAACATAAGCATCAATGACAACCAATGTCAAACAAACTCACCAAGTGTTTACATCACAATAATCTCCTCAAGTGTTGACACCAATGACAACCAATGCCAACAATGGCTTCTCCTATAAAGCACTCAACCCTCATTGTATTTTAACTCTTGAAATGATCTCCTTGAGATTCATGGAAGTTTTTCATTTTGTACATTTTTCTTATTGAGGAATAGAAAGTCTTTATTTTTGCAGATCTCTTATGTGGAAGGTTTTGTTTGTTGTTTGATCCTACACCTTGTGTTATTCACATATGTAACATGATATTAGAGTGTGGCTTCAGCGAACCCCTTCTTGGTTTTTGAGGGTTTTTACTCAACTAGGGTTACAAAAGCAAATTTGAAATCTTCTTTTCTTTTCTTGCATTTTTTTAAAAGAAAAAAAAAAACAGCCACCCCAAGGTCATATGGGTGACAATTTCCCTGCCCATGGGGGCTAAACATTTTTTGTTTTTTTTTTCTAATTTTAGCAAGATTGGGAAAATCCCAATAAATTTTCACTTGATTATCAAAAGTAGGAAAATGAGATATTGTTGGAAAGCTAGTTCCAAGCACTATCCAATGGTGTTGGTTTTTATCTTAGATTTTTCTATTGGTACATTTTATCGCACGTCAAAGTTAGATGTGTTGTTTTCACTCCTGACCTCACAACTTTTGACCCTTTATTTATTTTTTGTGATTCTAGCAGAATTAGGATGGTCTTTCAGAGCTCTTCACAACAATCTATGATTACTCTAACACCCCCCCTTAAGATGAACTTAGGGAGTAGCTAAAAACTCTAAAAATTGAATGCATTGTAACAGAAAACTAATTAAGCTATTATTAGATGATTTTGTCTCATTGCATGTGATGTTGAAACTTGTCATGACTTAATCCCTTTATCATTTAGGGTTGCTCTTATAAAGTACTCAATCCTCATTGTATTATCTCTCTAGAGATTCATGGAAGCTTTTCATTTTGTAAGTATTTTCTTGTTGAGGAATAGAAAATATTTGTTTTTGCATATCTCTTGCATGGAAGGTGTCTGTGTTCGTTGTTTGATCCTGTGTCTCATATTTATTAGCCGATAGGCTATATATGGTGTGAGGTTTCAACTGAAACCTATCTCACGCCTATATACCATCTCGACATACAACTCTCCTTCTATCGGTATATGGTGTGAGGTTTCAACTGAAACCTGTCCCACGCCTATATACCATCTCGGCATACAACTCTCCTTCTGTCGGTAAACAAGTTTCTACCCGGAGATCATTTTCATCATTTTTGGCTATTTTCTAGGTTGTTCCTTGCTGGTATTGACCTTTGGATTTTCCACCAGTGTTGCAATTATTGCAAAATTTAAGATGGTTGGTGAGGTAAGCAGTGGTGAATAGCATTAGGCGATGCTAGGGTTTCATATGTATTCTTGCAAAGTCTGCACAGTTTTTATCATCGGCATCGTTCACAGCTCAACACAATTTGTGCAGAAACTTGAGGTAAATCTTTTGTCATCTTTTTATCACCTCCAAGAACCACCCCTGCTCTCAAAACCACCCCTACTCTCATTAACGAGGAGCCCCCATACTCTAAATGTTAAAACCTAAATGTGCTCTTGGCTGTAATTTTCATTTTAATAAGCATACTCTGAAACCCTATCGAAATCTTATTTTCGGGCTGCAACTCGCCAAATTGGAGAAGTGAAAGGTCAATACCAACAAGGAAGAGTTTGGAGGAGAGGAAACCAATAGTGGTGGGAAAGCAACAAAAAAATTTGACGTGTTCTAAAGGTTTGATTTACCAACGAACCTTTCCAGTTGGTTATAAATTCATGTCAGCATCATGTTTTTATTATTCATATATTGCATTATTTTTGTAGGTACCCATCAATCTTACAAGGCAAGATTGACAAGAACAAGTTTGCATTTAGAGGTTTTGGGTCTAAAGAAGGCAACGGTGATAAGTCAAAGCAGGGTATGGATACATATTTTCTTTCACATGGTTCTCCAATGCTGGCTTTGGAAGATATTCCTGCAACAACTTTCTTCAAGGGGTGTTCAAAGATAATGCCAGAGAAACCCAAGGTAATTCTAGTAATTTCAACACATTGGGACACATCTGAACCTATTGTCAATGTTGTTGAGAAAAACGCCACCATCGATGACTTTTATGGTTTCCCTTCTTAGCTTTATCAGGTGAGGTGATTTCATTTGCAGGCAATGCTTTCAAAATAAGCTTTTTTAATTGTGGTTGTCTTTTTTTTAAGTGTTTGTTTTGTAGATTTCCTTTGCTCTGATAATTTGTCCAGATCATGCTTAATTTTATCATGACCTAAATTAATTGTGCCTCATAGGTCAAATTCCTCCTCTAAGATAATATCTTTTGTATATGTTTGGGATGAGTACCCTGGGCTTTCTTTGGACTAGTAAGCAATGAATTGTTAGACTATCAATCTTAATTGCTCAGCCTTCATCCCTTGTGAGACTTGAAGACTTTCTATTTGCCCTCAAACCCAATCAATCCTTTATCAGTTGAGGAATTTTGTTTCTTGCATTGTGATATTGGGATTGAAGTTGTAGACTATAATTTTTACATAGTGTGATTTTTCTTTCTTAGTCATTGAAGGCATTTGTCATGTCTTTCCAGAACTATGATATGTACAAGGTGATCTTCAAGTATTTAAATCATTTGGGACTACAACAAGTTATTTCTTTTAAATTGTGTGTGTGCTACTCTTAAGATATTTATAGAAATGGGGCCAGTAAGAATAGCTTTGGTATTTCTTTTAAATTGTATGTGTGCTACTCTTAAGAGCTACACTAAGCAAAATTCATCCCATATCAAAACACAAAATAAAAAAGGAAAAATAAAGAAGAGAGAGAATTCGTACACAACCAAAATTCGATTTGTTTCAATTTTCCCCTTGCAGTCAATGTAGGAGTTGATAACCATTTAGGGAAAACAAAAATAGATTGCCTAGTGTTATTAGGTGGACTTGAAATTATACTCTTGTGGAATAAAGAAAATAGCATCATTGTCCCTTGCTCCATTAGCTGCCTATCTCCATTGTTTTCCTATGCTTCCATGCTCCTTTCCTTTTGCCTCTCACCTCTTGGAAATATAGCACAATTGTTCTCCTTAATTCTGAAAGAATAAGATACAACATGCAGTTTGTTTCCTCCATTAAAGCAGGAAAATACAACAAAAAATTGTCCTCCCATGCCCATTTTACAAAACAATACAACCTCCTATTTATATATTCCTATGCACAACAGAGTTATCCCGCGCCCAAGAAGGAATTCCATCAACACAGGCAGCTGAATTGGTGACTACTTAGTTTGGATTCCAAGTTTTGGCATGTTTACTATCAGTGGACATGGCCACAAATGTGGTACCACATTCACACTACAGTCTCTTTTTTCCTGCTCTATAACCTATCCAACACCTGCACCTGCATTTAGTTTTCATAGATCCAATTTACTGTACACAAAAATCCATGTCTTTGCATGTTTATTACAATTTTTATAATCCATTTGGATCAGTATTTAGATAGTTTAGACAATCTCTTTGTAAGATCCTGACAGAACAGTGCAGCTAGAAGACTTCATTGCTTTGCTCAGTTTCAACTAATAGCCAAGATAGCAACCATAACCAGGTAATTCTTTAATTTCTTTATATTCAACTGATTTGTATCCTCTCTATGGTCAAAAAAGGCTTACTTCAGAAGAATTGCATCACTCTTCTTTCCAGATTCAAGGGGAAAGCACAATTATGGAAGGCTCCATTCAGATCATAGACAATATTAGAGCCAGGTAACTTTCTTCCAATTTTGAAAAGCTATGGCCGGCCCACAAAACCCATGAAAGCGTTACAAAAATAAAAACCAATCTATTGCTGGAAAATACCATTCATTCAATATCTAATTCTGAAGGTTGTAAATCCAAAGTGAGAATTTATTATCTATTTTTTGCATCTCTTCATATTATAGAGATCTAAAGTGATCTAGATTGAAGAATAGAGCAGCAAGAAATGCATGTGTCAAAATCAAAGAATTTATGAACTGTTTGAAGCATTTCAGAAATAAAATGTGAAAAACTAGGAGGATAATATGGTGAAATGGAAAGGATTAGCCAAGAACAAACATGATTTTTCCTGACACTTTGAAAGGTTGAAGGAATGTGAAGAAATCCACAGTTCAAACCAAATGACTTATGAAATGTTCAAAGCATTTCAGAAAGAGATTTTTAGAATAGGTTTATATTTGTAATTTGACCCTTTGAGCAATGTAAAATTTACATACCTGGTGATTGATCTTGCACGCTTGATTTTATTTTCAGTTAATTTCCATTTTGTTTATATAAATATTTTTATTTCCATTTAATTGTGCACACGTAATATGTGTGCTTTCATATTGATATTTTTATATTTACCATTTACAAAACACATTTACCAATGCATGGACCATCTATCTTGGAGTTATTCATAAAATATGCCACTTCATATTCCATCTTGGATTAAAATCTATATAGAGAAAACAATTATACATTGAAAGTGCAACTCTTTTAAATGGGTGTTGTTTTGGTGTTAATTTATATGGCCCATTCCTAGCCCTTGGGAGTGATGATATGGCACGATTCTATTAATTCCTTTGTAATGCATATGTTAATGCCTTGATCGTTCTTCTATCTATTGTTTGAAGGGAGTAGATGACTCTTGTTTACTTGTTATATTTTAGAATAGCGAAATTCTTATAATTAGATTGTTACAAATATCGTAAATATGGTTTCAAGTGTGTATAAACCTATATTGTAATGGAAAACAAGTTGAAGTCTTAAGTTCATGTTAGAGTACTTTAAATGGATTCTACACTAATTGTGATAATTGTTAAAATTATTTATATATTCTAAAAAAATTGACTCCTTCTAGATTGGATTTATACTAACTTCATGATATTCCCTGATTTTCATAGTTTATTAGTGATTAATTGGATAGTTGTTTCAAGGAAAATTAGCTTGTCAACAGCTTTAGCCTGCACATGTTGATGAAATCTGAGGAATTGGAGATGCCAACGAGCTAGGTAACAAAAAACATTGGAAGATTTGCAAGAAAGACCATTGGTAAACACAATGGGCACAATACTCGCTTTTCCTTACCTTTTTACCTTCTTTTGACATGCCAAATTCATTGCCCTCATCTAAACATTTTCTCCAATGATTATAGAAGCACAATGACAACTAAAATATTAATGCAGAAATAATATCTTCAATTGCCCCATAAAATATGCTTTCCCCTGCCCAGTTCAAGATTCACAGCCCACAAAGTCTCCCTAGACATGTAAGAATCAATCATTTCCCCTGTTCTTTCACAAGTCCAACAACCACATATTTTGGTTCGAATCTCAAGGGTATAAGGTTGTAAACCTCACTAGATAATATATAAGATTAAGTTTTATTGAAAATAATGCTTGTGTGATTTCCCAAGGGTCGTCTCAAATACCAACTTTGTGTTGTGCTTGGTGGTGACATAAAAACTTAACCTTTATTGCTTACTTTTGCCTGGGTTGGTGTTTGGCTATGAGGAATTTTAGCCTTTGAGGTTGGGGAGGAACTAAAAATGGAATAATAGTCTTGGTGATGAGATTAAAGGTTGTGCTCCAGTGGGATCCAATCTCTGGTGCTTTGCCTTATTTTGGAAGGATTTTAATTGTGGGAAAAAAGAAAACAAAGGATTTTGATTGTTGCAGAGAAAATATCAAAGGATTGTGCATGTATTGGTCAATGAGTGAAGGATTTTTCTTGTTTTGGTATAGAATGAAATTGTTCAATCTAGCACGTGCAGATACAAAATAGTGTTATTTGATGTTTTTCTTTGTTAGTTTCAAATGTCTTGCTCAAATGCATGAACTTAGAATATACGAGCTTTTCTTTTATTTAAAGGGTTAATGGTCAAACCATATTTATTTGGCAATAATATAAACATTCTTTTACTGATTTTTCCTTCCACACGATTCAAGAAGAGAAGCTCTCCTTTGTGTAGTACATTTCTTGCATTTACACCCTTACCTTGAAGTTTTGTACAAACTGTTGCTTGAGTCTTAAGAAATCACTACCTTTAGCCTTGTTTTCTTTCTATTCAGCGTTTGCAGAGTTGTAGGAGCCCAATTCAGGTTGTCAAGGCCATCCATAAAAATTTATGCAGCTATCAAGAGATTCTTCTTAGTATTACAAATCAAAAATAAGAGCAAGAAAATGCAAAGAGAAGGTAAAAACATACAAGATCATTGGGTTGTTAGAATAAAGTCTATCTCCATCAATGAAGAGCTCTTACCACACCACACGTGTCATCTTACCCAAGCTCTGACAATATCTCTAATTTCGTCCTCACCTTATCTAATCCGACATCATTTTCCTACCATGTAGGACAAAGGTTGGTGGAGTGTAATTCATAATCGTTAGAAGTAGATGTGGGAACTAATTAAATAAAAATTCCTTTAGGTGTTGAATGAATAAGCAGGTTGGGAAATGATTTTTGGCTGATAGACTACATATAGTGTGAGATTTGAGCCTTCCAAATATCAGGTAAAAGCCTCCAAAATCTCACTTATCACATCCAAGCCAAATAGATATTGATTTGATACTTAGATGAGAACATTCTATTTCTATTTGTAGTGTTTTTTGTCAGTTTGATGAAAACTCTCTTTTTTCATTTGCATTGCTTTATGTTTTAAATCTGTATGCAAATATTTCATAATCAGAATTTGCAGCACATCCATGTGCAAACACATACTCTCTAACATATTAACATACTTGGAATTTGATAATTTGATGTAAGTAATTCACAACTTTCACTTTTTATGCAACTTTAACTGTTTTGATTAAGCCAGCTTTGCATTTATCATGTGAATCTACTAACTTTTTCTTTGACTGTGTAGGAAAAAAAAGGGACAGGAAAAAAGTTTGTGTGGGATCATTCCATACTAGCACATGGGATCATCAAATACAAAATCATCACAGTTGAAATAGTTGCAAATTTTTCATTCAATTTTCAATCTCCAAATATGTAATATAGACATCTTGTAAATTTTACAAATCACAATTAAACTCACTGCAAATATTTTGTATATAATTCAAACAAGATTGTATATATTTTGCATTACACTTCTTTTCCATGTTTACTTCTATATATTTTTCTATCGACAGAACCCTTGCACCCTCTTGGTGCAAGTGCTAGTTCATAATTCTAACAAGATGTTGGGGGGAATCTGTCTCCAAATTTCCATAATAAGAGGATGAGTATAAGAATAAATCCAATTTTCCACAAGGATTTGAATGCTATCATTCATGTATCAATAGAATCCAAGGTTCTATAGGGCATAGCCCTAGATTCCCTCTTAGAAAGGAAAATGCAATAACAAGTGAGGTACCAATTCCTCCTTATTTTTACATAAAATACACATATTAGGGATATGAAAGCCTCTCTTCCTTAAGTTATTATGGGTGAAAATCTTATTCTGAGTTGTAGTCCACTAAAATAAATTGATCTTGGGAATGAGGTGATTGTTCCACATGAGTTTCCATAGCCCCCACAGTGGTTGTAGGATGACAACAGATTGTAAGAAAACTTAACAGTGAATTTTCCTTTCATTTCCTTTGCCTAATAAAACCTATCATCATTTTGAAATAAATGAATACTCGTTAATGTAAGAGTCCTTTAAAGGGTTTTAGCTTTTTTCCTCAACTCCTAATTATTATAGCAACAGTTTTTAATATATTTCCACTTCTAGGATCCAAGTTGTCCACTAAGGTATTCAACAACCCTCTTTTCAAATAGATTTGTTGTAGGTCCCTATAGATCCTTGAACACCATTTGGTTTAGGGGTTGGTTCATGACCCAAGGGTCCTCCCAAAAATTAATCTTGAAACCATTCCCTAGTTTCCATCTTAGCCCTCCCAATAACAACTTCTTTGATTTGAGAATATTGTTCCAAAACAAGGACCCACAAGGATGTTTAGGATTAGATATAAACTAAATGTTGTTTAAATACTTGGCTTTCATTATTTCACACCAATCCTTTTCATTCTGCAAGAGGTCCCAACCAATCTTGGCCAAAAGAGCTTTATTGGTAGATTGGATTTTCTTGACTCCAAGACCCCCATAGGCCTTAGGAAGACAAATAGTACCCAATTAAGAAGAGCCATCCTTTTCTTTTCCTTTGTACTAGACCACAAAAATTCCTTTGAATTCTCTCAAATTTATTAGCAATGTATTTAGGAATCTTAAATAATGAAAGGAAGTAAACAGAAATACCTTGCAACACAACAGCAAGGAGTTGGAGTTTTCCCACATGATTTAAGAGTTTACCTTTCCACCCTACAAGCCTTTTTTGTATCCTTTCCAACACTGAATTCCAGAATGAGGGGATAACGTTTTTCTTTGTTATTTGAATACCTTGGTCATGTTTTATGTATCCAATATTTTTATTGTGTATTCATTTTTACTTGTGTTATTAGAAAACTACAAGAATTCAAAAAGAAAATTATAAATTTGTCTTTCTTATGGTTAATACTCATTGTAACACTCTTGAAGCATCTTTGAAAATAATTATCAATTTTGGTAGATTTAAACATCTTTGTTACGCCGAGAGGCGTATTACAATGGCATCCATCAAATGGCATGCAACTAGCATAAAATCATTGTATGTAGACGTGTTTTCAAGTAGATTTAAAGTAGATTTAAAGCAGATTTAAAAACAGTTTTAAATCGATTTGATATCTTTCTTTTTTTTTTAAACAAAAGGCACAAGTGCCTATATATAAATATATAAATAAAGAGTTTGAGATATTACATATGTGTTTGAGATATTACATATGTTTTTGATCATTTCTGAAAATAGCTCAAAATATAACATAAGCTGAAACTAGAAACTGAAAACCCAACTAACATAAAGTTCAACTTCCACAAACTAAAAACATACTACTCAAGTAACCCCATTACATACATAGAAGATAGACAAAATCTTTAAACTAAGAATTAATCCTGATGAGCCAGTTTCCCTAATTTTAGAAGTCCCCATGCAGACTGAGATGAAAAGACCCTCTTCATCATGACTGAAATGTCGTAGCATGTCATAGCAGCTCATACGCGTGGAGTGATCGCCAAAGCATAAATAAATGTTTGTGAAATAGATAAACTATACCTGCAACAAACAAAACATTAGAAGAAATTTCATTTACTACAATTCCAACTCATTTCACAGAGATGTCGATGGCCACAGTGATGTCACCACGGGTACAGAAGATCCATTTTTTTATTATCCTTTACAACTCCACATGAATTCCAACAACTTAATAAATGCCCATATTTCCAACTAAGCACCAACCTTATCATGACTTAATAAGTCGAAATAGCATGCGCTTGAATAAAATGCACTCAACAATCACCTCCAGACTTCAACAACTTTAAAGCAACATATTAGAGATACCCAAATATTTATGTAAAAAGCTCTGAATTCCAAATTTCTTGGAGATGAGGATAACAAGCCAAATCTTCATTATTTTGAATGATGACCATATTATGATAATCACATGTCAAATTGGCTAATCCATTAGCCAACTTATGTCCCTCTCTATATGTGTGAGATATTTGAACGTCTTCAAATTTAGCTAACAAATCCCAAATCGATTTGATATCTTATTCACTCTAAAATACTTAATTTTTTTATATCATAATCAATTTTATAATGATTTCATTTTTATTATTATTAATACTAAAATTTAATATTAATAATTATAATTAATTTAATTATAGTAATTATTATAATAAATTAGTATTTATATAACATTATTATTTATATAAAATACGTTGAGGCACTTATTTTCATCATTTTTTCTCATTGCAATAGTATTTCATCATTCGTATAATTAGAAGGATAAAATAGTGGCCGTAATGTTGCTTTTTTCGATTTTAAAATCAATTTAATTAAAAAAATAAATAAAACTAAATATTTAGTGTCATTTAATAATTTTTTAAGTTTTTAGGGTGAACATTTATTTATAGTAGTAACATAAATATATTTTTTATAATTATAACAAATTTCAATATATTTATTTGTAATTTTTTTTGTTTATTTTTCAATAGTGTATTTATTTATTTTTGTTTATTTTTCAATAGTTTTTAGTTTTTTTTTTTGTTTTGTTTTTAAAGTAGTTTTAAAGTTGTTTATTCACAAAGTCATGAAGACCTCTATTCAAATAAATTAAAACTAAATACTTAGTGTCCTGTAAAATTTTTTTAAGTTTTTAAAGTCAACATTTATTTATAGTAGTGACACAAATATATTTTTTATAATTATAAAAAATTTCAATGTATTTTTTTGTTTTTTTTTCAATAGTGTATTTATTTTTCAATATTTTTTATTTTTTTCCTTGTTTTTAAAACAGTTTTAAATATGTTTTATTCACAACTTTCTTTAGATGTTCTTATCTTTGAATTCATGAAGACCTCTATTAAAAGAGGTTGTTGAATCATAACCGTTTCAAAACTTCGCAGTCGGAGTTGGATTTCTCGCAGGTTTGACTTTGCATTTTTTTGATTCACTTGAGTTTAGCTATTGCAAATTTGGCTTTAGTCTGAAACCAATTGCATTGTTATAATCTGTTGTTGCATTAAAACAATACAAAGATTCAAGGAGTCGTAAGGTTTATTGCTTTTTATTTGTGGTTGTTTTATTATTGAGTGGGATGGAAAGTCTCCCAACTTGAGTCTGTTGGACTTGCTAGGGCTCATTTGGTTTGGAACTTGGCAAGGTTACATTTTCCTAATACGCGCTAGAATCAAAATTAGAGTTTGGTTACCTTATCTTGTATATTTGTGAAGAAAATACATAAATTTAATATTTGATCTTATCTTAATTGACAACTGTATCACATTTGTTTAAAGAAGAAATTGGACATATGTATTGAAAATCAAATTATAACTAAAATCAATCAATTCAAATTTCACAAGGAACTCATAAGACAACTAAGCATCTTTGCGTTTAACCTCTAATGTGCTATTCAGTCTTTTTTGGCTTTATTTCACTATTGAGTCTTTCTGCCTCATTTATTTTGCTCATATATTATTTGATTGATTGAAACATTAATAGCATATGGGCAGTTTACTGTTGTTTTGAATAAGTTGATGAAAATAGGCGCCTTATTTTATATATATTAATATTTAATATATGTATGCTAGTTATAAAATCATTGAAAATCTTTTAAATTATCACACCTATGAATTTCCTAAAAACTAGTAACAATGCCTAATATTGCTAATGGGCCACTTTGGAAAGTCACAGTGTTGCATTATGGAACAATTAGTAGGTAAAAGAAAAAAATTATAAAAGTAATGGCATTTCTCACAAAAACTAAGTGCAAAAGGTAAGTGAAATTGAATTAATTTTATTTATTTTTAGATGTGGAATCCAAATATCTTTTATTATTAGTATACACAAGACTTTAGATAAAAGAAAATGTGGCAACGCAAAATGTTTATTTATTTTAACTAATCAAAATCAGGAATTACAATTCTTTATAAAATTAAATATATTAAGTGAAGAATTAACACTTTTGATTCTTGCAAATGAGTTATACTACTACACATGAAAAACTCAAAACATAATACTATAGTAGGCTTGACAATGATAGTCCAATGAAATTAATAATTGTAATCATACTTTACTAGCCTCATTGTTCACACAAGTTGTGCTTTGTTGTACATATAATTAAAATATTTATTTAACATCATAGGTGACCATTTAGTTGAAGATGTCACACAAACATGACCTGCCAACTAATTAGTTATAGAATATAGTATGTAGTGAATTAATTATTCAACAACATGAAAATGAAAGCCAGAAAAAAAATAAAATGACAAAAATCATAGATGAAGACTTATGACTAATTTTTTTTGTATTTTTAAAATTTTGATATAAATAATAGTTGTTAAGACAAACACAACTTCATAAAATTGTCCTTATGTCACCACTCTTAACTATAAACTTATAGAACAAGCAATGTATTTTCAAATTATTATAATATATATTTTGATTGTTATTGGAATATCATGATCAACCTTTATATTGTGTACAATAGATTGCAATTAGATAAAAGTGTATTGTGATAATAAGTAAACATTAAATATTAAACATTCAATCAAATTCAATAAGCAATGATGCAAACAATGTACATATACATATAATACAAAAAATAAACAAGTCTATGATTTCTTTTAATTTCCAAGAATAATGCATTTTTAAGATATCTTATTACATAATGTACCATGTAAAAACTAGTGTTATCGGAAAGACACGACTTATAAATTGAGGACTCCCCAACTTGACCAATGGGAGAAGACTCCCCCTGCTTTTGAACCCAATAGCATCATCAGTCAATATGTAGCTCACCCTGATAAATCAATGAAATAATCACAAACACAAAATTTAATTTGCTGAAGTTGCCATAAACCTTGTAATCTCCTCCATATATATAAAAAAATATTGTGCCAAAATATAATGCACAAAAGATGTTATGAATAATTGGGACACTTTGGTTGGTATCCAAAGCTTACATCTAATATACAATATCTATACTTGACCACCCTTTCAATTGATTCTGAGGACAATCAGGACAACTGGTAGAACTCTGTTCAAAAGAATATATGCCTAAATGTCCCCTTACAGTGCATTAAATCAACCTATCAACATACTAAAATTACAAACAGCCAGGATAAAGAAGCCCTGATGCTAAAAATATGGCTTCAAAATTCTAAGCCATCAGAAGTCTGCCTATAAGTAAGAATATCAATTCAGTGTGCAGTATTTACATTCATCTCCAATTTAATAGGGATCAAAATGGTACAGATGTCATTTGTGACAGTAGTTCTGTCCGCACAAAACAGTCTACCAATGCAACAGAATTGTGCATCAACCTGTAAAAAAAATCACTACATGTCAGAAGAGGGCCAGTGCAAGAGGTCAATGTTTCCATTCATCATTCAATAAACAAAAAGGCCTCATTTTAAACTTACACCAGAGGACACAGAATGGGAAGGAAATGCAGTCTAATGTCAAGGCATTTTTCTCTCATTTTACACCCTTATTTCACATCAAATAGAACGAATGTTTTTTTAATATGTTTTTCAAATGCCATTATTGCTGGGAAATACTACAAACAGTAATCAAAATGCTACAATGAAAAGCTCTAAAATAATAATGCCAGCAAAACTATCCAGGGGACTAAACTGCAAAAAATGTACCAGAACAAAACCATATTTGGTTCTGAAAATGAAGAGGGCATTAATAAAGGTATATATGCCAGATTCTGATGCATTTTTTTTGTTAGTCCTCTGATAACGATCGACAAAAGCTAGCAGTGAAAGAAACAAAGACATAAATTTAGCATTTGTAGAAACCATGGATCATTTAAAGAAGAAAGACTAGTTATCTTTATTTTCATTGTATTAATTTCCTTGCAAGCTGTCACTGGAGAATGTCATCACTATGAACACAAGGATGGAGAACCAGTAAATATGATAGTGTACAAGAGCCAACACTATGCCAACTATACGTCCATGAATGTGACATTAAAATAAATAAACACTGGAAAAGCATGGACAAATGGATGATGTCGTAGTTGCAATGTTTAAAATACAATCATGAGACTGAAAATAAATTCAATACACATCTCAACCACAACATGATAATCAGAGGTTCAACAAAATGTTAAATACATTAGAGCAAAAATATTCAGGTACAATTTGAGAAATAAATAACAACATTTTTCAACCAAATATCCAAAGCATGCAGACTGTAAATAATTTAAATGATACACAATTTTTCAATTTAGGGCAAAAAATTAGGAAACATTTAAGTTGATTAAAGTTAGAGATAAAGCTGCTCAACTTTGACTCACTCTCTTAAAACAAAAATCTTTACAAACAGCTGAGTAACAAAACCTCTGGTAATTTTTCAATTTGGAGGTTTTTTGCGACTGTGGTTATCAATCATGACAAAATTGTTGCAACCAGAGTATATTTAACACTCAATACAGCAAACACACCCAAATTTGTAGATGTTATACAATTCCTTTAAGATTTAAAGGATGTTTCTCCAGTTTTCACTCAATTCCACATCCTAGATCTTTACATTCTTATAACAGAAAATACCTAAGGATCGTAAAAAAGATAAATACTTAGATTTTGTGCTTTAAACTTAAACTTCACATTAATATTTTTTATTAGACAAGACACAACCAACTGCTAAGGAAATACATAGACTAATCCACATTTTCATTTCTGCAGCTTTTTCTCTATAATACACTTGTACAAGACAAATTTACTCGGTTGTTTTTAGAAAACATGCACACTAGTTATTCAACCAAAAATTGTTGTACTCAAGCAACTTAACTGCAGACAAAAATACCTCTTTGAAAACTGTCACCTAAAATTCAATTCTCTGATTACCTCACCTAATCAGGAGATCTTGATCCACTACAGAAGCAAAGGAATTGCCATCCACGTCTTTTCCTGTAATATCTGGGATCTGCTTGTGCCATCTTCACGGGGCTACTATTCCATTCAGGAGCCAATCTGCAAATCAATGTAAGATGTTATACATAATATGGATAGAAGTATTTTGGTTCTGCACAAACATTACAACATCAGTACCAAACCTACTCAGTTGGAATTTCAAATATTACATAGGGAATGCAAAGGAACGGGCGCTTGTTGTGCTACTATCAGAACGATGGGAGATGCTGCCTGAAAATGGAATAGGTCCAGAGTATGATATTGGTCCAGAAATGGGACCCGAGAAGGTATAACGGGATGACTCAGTCATATCACTATTCCCAATAATGTCATCAAATGCATCACACAGTGACTCATGTGAGTTCCGGCCAGCAGAGGCACTTGAAACTGGATGCGCTGAGATTGATTCATGTGAGCTCCGACCAGGATATGTACTAGACACCGGGTGCGCTGAGAATCCAGATGTCAAAACACCTCTTTCCATTGCATTCTTTTTTGTGTCAAAACCTGTAACTGTTGGTGCAGGGTCATTATTTACCACACACAGTTCTGAGGTAGAGTGATTTACTGCCTTTGTATCATTCAGAAGCTTTTCTGTAATCCCACAGGTTCCGTTGCCCTCCTTTCTTGATTGTGACAGTGGAAGGTCACCCTGATCATCACACGTCGATCTGTGTTCGGCGGCTACTATTGACTCTTCAGTTTTTCCTTCAATGACTGGGTGGTGGCCAGAAAATCCAGGGTCTGTTTCAGGTCTTTGGTTCTCAGGGTTGATTTCCAAATCTGTATTGATGCTTGTCAATTCAGAAGGGGGGAAATTATCACTGTCAGAGTTTTTGGATGTATCATAGTTTGTCACCTCTGGATCACTTAAATTCTTCTCTGTTAAATCACATGTTTGAATACTCTCTTTTGTTGGATGTAACAAAACAGGTGAAATTTCATCATCAGCTGTTAGTTTCTGCTCTAAAGCCACAATTTTTTCCCCTCTTGAATCTTCCTGGCTAATTCTTGAATCCTCCAGGCCAGGTCCATGGTTGCTTGAAAAGCTATCTTGCAAATTGTTCATTCTTTCGGGCACAAGCAAACTTGTTAAGCCTTGTGAGCAGCCCTTTGAAACGAGGTCATCTGCATCAAAATCTTTATTTGCTGAGGATAAATTTACTAGTGTTCTATCAGTAAACTCTACAGAGGCAAAACTCAAATCAGCTGAAGCTTGACTATGTTCCTTCTCTGAAACCAAGAAAGGCCTCCCTTGTGGCAGAGAGTTGTCAACTTCTATATATGGGTTTCTACCTTTTTTGTCCCTGTTCAATGCTTCACCATTAGGAAATTCACCCCTGTCCTTGCTATTTTGATCATTCAGAGTAGATACTTCAAATGAACGACCTTCATCAGATGCTATTCTACAATTTTCACCTGGATAGATGTCATGAGATGCAAAATATTCATTTATTCTAGTTTCAGAGCCTGATGGATGTACTCTACTTTCATCATCCCCAGAAAATTGCACTGCCATGACTGTTTCAACACGATTGTCCTCTTTGCAGAGTTTATTTTCACTTGAAGATTCTAACCTTACATCCAAACATTGTGCATGAGATTTTGAATCATATACACTTTCCTTCTCAGAAATCCTCACTAGAGTTGTCAAACTGGTTTCTTTCTGATAAGTAGAAAAAGAACTGGATTCTCTATCCCCGTCACCATCCTTTTCAGGATCTTTCGGGATCTCTTCCATTTTATCCAAAGGCAAACCAGAAGATTCATTGATGCAATCATCTGATCTAGAATTAGTCCCCTTGTGTTTAACATTGTCATCCAAATCAATAGGGTTAAAAACATGCTTTTCTTCAAAACTTGAGGTGTGTAGAATGAATGATTCCTCCAGGATGAGCTTATCATCTTGATGTAGTTGAGTTAATCTTTCCTCTCCAAGTTCTTCAACAATGGATGCCCCTGGCCCTTCAGGAATATTTTTATCGTCCTTCACTTCTATCATTTTTAACTGACAAGCTATGGTTTCAAGAACATGCTCATGACAATTCATTTCATTTTCATTTGAAGCTTTGAAGTTTGGCATTTTCTCTGTAATGACACAACAACCAGAAACTATAGGAAGTTTGTCCTTTGAAGTTGTCCCATCAAAGACAAGTATGTCTCTGACGGTATTCTCAGCATTCTCTGATGAACAAGAAATGCATGTTCCGGTTTCAGAAACAATATCACCACAAGCAGCAATTGTTTTTCTTGGAGAATCAAGTTTCCAAGTGGTAGAAGGGGACAACACATTTGATTCTTCTTTAATGGGTTGGCAAAGCAAAGCTGTATTAACTTCAAAATCTGACACATTTACCAGATTCAAGCTTTCCTGTCTCTCATTCACTATAGCTTTGGTAAATTTATTATCTATGCTGAATTCACAATCATTGTTTGGCCTGTAATTTGCTTCAGATTTTCTAAATGAAGAAATTTCCAAGTTAGTTATACCATGGCTGCCATTACTCTGATTTGCAAATGCTGATGCATCATCATCTGCAACAGGTTTACTGATGGAAGACATATCCGGTTCAGTCTTGCAGCAATTTATTGGATTGGCAGTGACTATTGTGTTCTCAAAGTGCTCAGTTCCTTTCAAAGAAGTATCCATAAAATAAAAATTCCAGTCTGTTTCATGTAAGAAATTTGTTTCATGCAACATTTTTTCACTTCAAAGAATCATGGAAGACCACTGGATTGTCTGCAATAAGAAAAAAACAGTCATTCATTTAAAAAATTAAAACTGAATAAGAAATGCAGGAACATTGCCATATAGAAAAACATTAATCAGGTCTTTGTCCTTGTGTCAGGGAAGAAACATATCAAAGTTGTTTTTTGTGATTTTAAGCCAGATAAGCAACTTTATTGACATGCCTTTTCATCCAATACAATAATGGTCATATTAAAAAAATTGTCATCAGCAAAATTTGTAGAACATAGACATCTTTCAATTGAAAAAAAGAAAAGCTATATATTTTATCAAAAGGCCCCTATCCCTCCCTCTGTATATAAATAGAATGTGAACATTAAGGTAATTTTTTAAGCCTCTTCCTTCCTCTCTCTATACAAATGTACATCAACACTCACACACACACACAGAGTATTTATCAGGGTTCATGGGGATGCATCCCTGGGGATTTGGGTGATGTCCTTATAAAAGTATACACTAGATACATACTTGTCTATCATACCTAGATGCATAGACAAGTATAGATCAATGGGATTCAAGAATACATATAGGTATCATAGACAAGTATAAAAGACAAAAGTACCCTAGCATAGTGGGTGTGACCCAATTGAGGTACACACTAGTATTTGCTCAGTTATATACAATCGAAATGACCATGTAAAAGAGAGAGAGGGAGAGAGAACCCTCTGTAGAAACAAGAGTAAATGAAGACCCATGCTAGAAATTGGTGCTTTCCCTGGTGAAAACCATCATCCATCATTTAAACCCATGCTTCAAAGTTCAAACACAACAAGAGCTGTTATCATCAAGCACCTAATAAGGGCTAATACAAGATCTAGTGATCTCCATAATAAAATGTCTTGGGTTAAGGGGTTCAAGCTAGATGATTATTACCCACAAAAAGGCCTACAAAGCATTCTTTCACTTAAGATTGATTATCTATCACATATGCGTCTTGGTAACTCAAATGTATCAGCAGTGATATCTGTTGGTGACCCAAATACATCAATGGTAGCATGCCACTAGTCTGCCTTCAAAAAAGTTTATCCTTCAGTTGTCCTCTTTAAGATCTTCAGTTTACTAGTCAAATATTTCTGCATTTTGTTTCACAGTTTTTAATAAGATTCGATATAGTACTTCAGTTTATAAGTAGTAATTTCTGCAGTTTGTCTTATATTTATTTATAAGATTTGATATAGTACAGGCCATGATCCATAGTTAATTTTATCTGCTATGAGTTGAAGGAGAAATACAATAAATAAGAAAGTCCTAAAGCTGGAATTTCCAAATTCTGTATGGTAATCCTTTTTCTTATTCTGTGATTTAAAACAAAAAAAGCAAGAGATTTCTGTGGCAGAATCTTTCTTGCAAAATACTTGGTTATGTATACTGGACACATGGAATATTGGCAGTGTGGCCAAAGCCTTTCCATGTGAGCTAATTAACCAGATAGTATTTATGTAGCTTGCCAACTATATTCATGTAACAATGTCAATTCACTGTAATTTTATTGCCATATGTGATGCATTTTTCTTCCTTGCAATCTGTAACAAGATGTCTAAGCAAATGCACCTTATCAAGCCCATCAAAGCAAGTAGAATCAATCTTAAGGATCACAAAATTAATTATTCTTATAAAGTCTTATTTTAAATCACATTTTGCACTTTAACCATACTGCAACTCTGTGTTTAAAAGAAAACAAAACAAATTGCAATTTGCATCCAGTGTGTTTGGGTCACCTCGTCATTCCTTAATGACTTTAAGTTGGAATGATGGTCATGATCCTCATTTACCAAACAAGTAAAACAAGGAAGCAACTGAAGTTTGAATGTTGTACCATAGGCCAGCAGTGCTTGTTTAACAAAAAGCCTACACCACAATGGACGACAAAATTCGAGCATTCTAAAAATTAAATAAAATTATGTTTCATCAATCACCAAGAGTTGGTGGTATTAGGGGCAATCCCAGTCAACAGAGGTCAGAGACCAACTAGGTCAAAATTCCCATGGAGGAAAGGCCAAAAAATCTAAACTTGGAAAAATTAACCCTTGATTAGAAGTCTATCCATTTAACTACTACAATAATCCTGAGATCCCCAGGGTGAATGGAGCGAAACAGGACAAATTGCTCTGATTTATGGCAAATATTGCCTGGGACTTATGATAGTTTCGCGCTGGGTAATGAATTAAAATAAACTAAAATTAAATGCCCTAAAAGTTACCCACACATTTGGAGTACATTAAGAGGTGCTTTGAAATATAAAAAATAAGCAGTCCAAAGCCAAACCACTTTAATTTACCTCATTCTCTAACAGAACCTATTACATCAAAGAATAGCATATTAGCAGAATTTAACCCTTCATTAGCAGTCTATCCACCACCTTTCTACAACAATATTGAGATCACCAAAGTGCTAAAAATCTATATCTGCCCTAATTCATCTACAGTTATGGCCCCCTTCCTCTCGCCAACTTTTAAATTTGTCCAACCATAGGGCATGTTTTTTAAACATATTGAGAAAGATAGTCAATAAAGTGTTGCTTAGGGCAATTGGCAGCGAAGCACACAACATAGAAAGATAGCTATAGCTATCCCTTCTGAGAAATTCAACATTGCAATTGAAATCTCATTACTGAGCTACAATAACTGAGATTCCAAGCAAAATTTCAAAAGAGAAACTTCATACTGATGTAATATGTTTTGAGTTTTCAGAACTTTCACACTACAATGAGGATGAAGAGTGGGATGGAAATAAGACTAGCCATGTTGCATTTGGGAAAAACAGACAAAACACTCCATAAAAAAAAAGGAATTTGAGGAGCAGGTAGCTTGCCGACAGAGCAACCATTAAAAAATAATAATTCATGATTCAATTGAATTTCGATAAGTGCTAAAAGCTTAAGGACTTTCATAGCAGAACCCCAGGTTCAAATCATGCATTGATCTCATACTTTTATTGATCTTGTTTTGATAGTATAAGGACAGTAAACATCAAGTAGCAGTTCGACAAAAACAATTTCAATCGCTCAGTTTTAAAAAAATAGAGGAAATAAGTTGATGGCAGATCATTCATCACAACTTGAAAGATGTGAGCTCTCAAGTATTGCAGCATCAAGATAAAGATTTTGCATCCAGGAAAAGAAGATGCTCACAAATCATCCGTCACCAGTTGAATGTAATGAAGCTGAAAGTATTTAGAGCAACATGGCTTTCAGAGGGCAGTGCCCAGTTCAAATTTCATGTAGACATGATAAAATGTTGAAATCTGATAAAAAACAGGATCAAACTAGCTGAGGAAAAAAGATTCTTGCGAGTCATCTATCCTTCTTAGAAAAATGAGACTCAGGTATTACAGCATCATGGTTTTCATTATATAGCCCTGACTGCAAATTTACAATAAACAACTCTTAGGGTGTGACCTACTCCATCTGACGATGCCAGGTGCAAATCGCAGAAAAGATGCCACTTAGTCCCGGCATGTCAGCGGAAACAGTAATACTCACCGGCAACGGAAATTTACGAAATAAAAAGAAACAGTCGTTTAAAATTCTAAATTTTGAGAGAATGGCTGTTGAATTACGATCAAGAAATCTGAAACCATAAAATATTCTAAAACCAAAACTAAGTCACAACCATAGAAATGCATCCACAGTCTACGGTGGTCTATAGCCTGGGGTTTCTCTACCGCAGTGCAAACCATTAAAACAACAGCAGCAGAACAAGATTCAAAACCGCGACCTTTGGCATATAATTCTCCCAAAATTATCTCCTGAATCCTCAAAGTCAAATCCAGCATTTAAAACCAAAACGAAAATAAATACAGAAGAATTACACACACCTCACAGCCGACACCAACCGATATCCTGTCACAGAAGAGAAAAGCAGGAGCAACATCATGATGGAGACTCGAACCCCCTACCTCAGCCTCCGACACTCCATAAATATGAAAACAGAGCAGAATATGCCCCGTCTCCCGAACCAACTCACAGCAAACAAAAAGGAAAAAAAAAGCATGAGGCCGATGCGACGGACGGGTTAACATACCCGGCAAACGGGTTAAAGATATTAAATAATCAAACGACAGTAAACCAACGACATTTTACAGCGGCCTGAAAAAGAATGGTGCCGCAATCCACGCCGAGAGAGAGCTCTCACATTGCACACACTACAGGGCAGCTGGACACTTGGAAATTTTACTTGGGTTTTTTTTATTATTTCCGTTAAGAAGCATTAAATATTTGGTTGGCTGGGAAAATAGCCCGGCCAGCTGGTTATGGTTGTCGTTTACCAAGAGCGATTTGAATTTATAAAACAGGATGAATCTTCTAGAAAGCAGGCCGGAATCTTCCTCGTTTTGTCCACTGTTCTATCCAAAGTCAAACAGGTAAATATTTATTCTCTTTCCTTGCCATGGTTAAACGTGCAGATCATGTCATCTGCAGATATCTGATCTGATGTAAACAGGGATTATAATAATTGAGTGTTTACAAGTCAAAGAGGCAAAGGAATTCTTTGGAGAGCTGGAGGAGGATTCCTGGCTCATCAGCAATTATTTTCAACAGGTAAAGCATGCTTCTTAGGTTTGACTTCTGAGTTATCAATGGCTGAAAATCCAATGAGAAAGGGTACAAGTTTGAATCTAGGTAGGAGTTTCTTGTGTACCTAAAGTACAAGGTAATTGCCTATGTTGTGAATCATCTCCAAGTTAGGTAATCTAACATGATAGACTACGAAAATATCTTTTCTTTTTTCTTTAAACAAGTTCGAACAATTTGAAATGCAAGTTTTTTAAAATTCTGAAATGTATTTATCAGAACCATTATAGCTCATAAGTATATTAGTGTAGCCAAAGTACAAGATAATCATGTATGTTGTGAATCATCTGCAAGTTAGGTAATCTAACATGGTAGACTATAAAAAGATATTTTCTTTCTTCTTTAAACAAGTTTGAACAACTTCAAATGCAATGTTGTTAAATTCTGAAACATCTTTATAAGAATCATTATAGGTAGCTCGTAGGTATATGAGATTTATCAGAATATAAGCTAACAAAATAAAGAACGAAAAATTACATGTTAAAACATAAAAAACTGAACACTCGCTCTCACTAAATACAATGAGATGAATGGTTTTTATTAGTTCATGAGATCGAATAGTCAATGGAACCTTGGATTACAGCAATCAGTTTCACTGAAAGACGGCTTATTTTTTTAATCATCCAATCTTTTTTAAATATTAAAATTTAAACACTCTCTCTTTGATGAATGATTCTAATTAGTTCATGAGACCAAATAATCAGTGAAACCGTGGATTAATTAGTTCATGAGATCAAATAGTCAATGGAACCTCGGACTGTACCAATCACTTTAACTGAAAGACGGCTTCTGATTTTAATCATCCAATCTTTTTTCAATATTAAAAATTAAACACTCGCTCTCTTAATTAGTTCATGAGACCAAATAGTCAATGAAACCACGGGTTGTACTAAAAGTTGGCTTCTTTTTTAATCATTCAATCCTTTTAATCTGTTTATCTCAAATAACTTTATTTAAGAAACCAAATCTTAAAATTTCTTCATAATTAACTTGCATATCCATGTACATTGAACTAAAGAAAATGGTGAATGTAAAAAGAATTCTGTCGTGCAAGTTTTTTTTAAACAGTCTTACACTCCACGTCTCTCTTTTTTTAAATGCCCGGGCGGGTACCATTTTCAAAAGTAGATGACGTTGACTTTGGGAGAAGTCGATTTTTGGTTTTATTATTTTGGCTTTTCCGTAATTTGGGTTGTTTGGAAATTCCAAATATGTTTGTGTTGTTAATAGGAGAGAAGGGTTGACAAAAGAGGCCAAAGGCGGGGCCTGGGCAAGGATTTACCTTGTTATTGATCTAGACTCGAGAGGGCCAGCACAATACCTACCACGCCCATATCAGGATATCCCATCGTTATGGGCCATCCTTGCCATGTATAACTTCAATGCTTTTTGTTATGGTTCACTATCAATTTAATAGTGGTGGTATCTGGGTGGGAATGGGTGAATGTATATTAGTGTTCACTGCCAATTTAATAATGGTGATATCAGGGTGGGAATGGATGGATGTGCATTACTATTCACTGATATTAAGATGGGAACATGTGAATATTATTGTTCGTTTATAGTGATGATATTAGGGTGACAGCGAACGAATGTTATTGTTCGTTGACAATTTAATAGTGGTGATATTAGGGTGGGAATGAGTGAATGTTGTTGTTCACTCATAGTTGTGATAATACGGTGAGAATGAATGAACCTTATTGTTCGTTGTCAGTTTAATATTGGTGATATTAGGGTGGGAACGAATGAATGTATGTTACTATTCACTGTCAATTTAATAGTGGTGATATTAAAGTGGGAACGAGTGAATGTTATTGTTCACTCATATGGTGATATTAGGGTGAGAACGAATGAATGTTATTGTTCGTTGTTAATTTAATAGTGGTGATATTAGGGTGGGAATGAGTGTGCTTTTTAATAAAGGGTAAAGCAGGTTTTGAAGGGACCTGAAACCTTTTACAAAATAGAGAAAATGCTTATAAATCAAGATAAAACAAGCAGTCAAAAAGTAGCAAACTAGCAGAAAGGAATGAGTGAATGTTATTGTTCACTCATATTGATGATATTATGGTGAGAGTGAATGACTCTTATTGTTTGTTGTCAATTTAATAGTGGTGATATTAGGGTGGGAATGAATGAATCTTATTGTTCACAGGGTGGTGGTTTTAGGATGAGAATGAGTGAATGTTATTGTGTGTTGTCAATTTAATAGTGGTGATATTAAGGTGAGAATGAATGAATGTTATTGTCCAAATTGTCAATTTAATAGTGGTGATATTAAGGTGGGTATGAATGAATGTGTTTACCAAATTAAGTAATTTATGAAATCTAAGTACAAAAAGTTGCTTTGTGATGTTTGATTGATATTTATATTTTTTTTTTAACTTTTTTGTTATGAATCTTGATTAAAAGGTCTATTGTTTTTTGTTAATATGTGCTCTTCAAATAAAGTAGTTAATGAAAGAGTCAATTCAAGATATCAACGTATTTGATCTAGATATCCTTGTAAGTTGAATATTCCATTATATAGTGTCATTTTTTTTTTTGCACTATATTTATTATCCTCATTCCATTATATATTTTACATCTCCCCAATCTTCTTGAGGAGTTGTCACCTCCCCACTTTAATTTTGTTAGATTTTGTGTAAAGGAAAATAAACTTTCCTATATTAGTGTGCATTATTTAGATTAATCAATTAATGTAATCAAATAAGCATCTATTAATTTAGATAGCAAAATTATCGGTAATGAATATTAGAAAATTAGAATATTAAATGTTAAATTAGGAAAGTAAACGTGAAATATAAGGTACTTATCTTTACATATGAATATGATTTCCAAACCAAAATCTATTATAGATACTAAATTTAAGATGCCATAGGATTGGAAATGGTACATGTTTGTCAGAATTTTTCTTTAGATCTAGAATAGTCAATCTAGACTATGAAGGATCATGTCCATGGGTCTAGGACACTTCTATGAACATGGATCTTAGCTTTGGACATGTAAATAAATTATTTACAATAATGTGTATCCCTTATTTTTATGGTGATTGATTTTTCTTTGTTTTCTCTACTATACAGAATTATGATAACTAAAAATACCTTTGGGGGGTTTATTAGTATGTTGCTAGGGGACACATCATCCTAGGTCAAGCCTTAGAAAGCATGTGTACAAGATCAAAGACATCAAGATCCAAACATGTAGATGCACTAGAGTGGTGTGATGCAAATATAGATTTATTTTGAAGTGTTCCTTCCCTAAATGTGAATGGCATATAAATGATGCTTGAAAGTCAAGGAGACCACACCAAATATCAAATGAATTGAATTAAATACCTTTAAATGTAAGGACATAGCAATAAGTCTCACAAATGTGTGTTTAGTTAGCCCTAGGTGGGAAAGGAATGGGTGAGAATCAACCAAATTTTAAATTTTTAAATTTTAAGGGTTGAATCCACAGTGACAAGTTTGACCCCATGACCAAAAAATGACCCAAGATATGATAATAGTAAAATTGGGTGGATAAAAAAATGTATAGAGATATGTGCATGAATGGGAATAATAAATACAAAATATATTAAAAAATATGCCTCTAATGATAAGGTGGGGGATATATGTATAGGAATGTGTGTAAATGGGTAAGTAATAGCATGGCAAGGACCCTAACTTTGCACAAAATTATGCCACTTGTCAATTTATAGACATATTAAGTCATTCTCCCAAATGAAAATAAAACTAAATGGGAAATGACATAGGCATGTAAATTTCACCATTACATTTTTTGTCTATTTTGATGTGCTTGTGAATCCTAGAAAAATCATGCATCTCAAGTTATGTAACATCTATAAGCATGCATGCAAAGTAAATATTCATACATAAAAGGATATCTTAGGGGTCCATATCTAGTTACAGAGCTTGCTAAATGTTATTGTGTAAGTCTATCCTTCGACACGTGTGCTCCATGAGAACTTGAATAAAAAGAGGGAAAATATGTCATTAGAAGCTTTTTTGACACAAGTACAAACAAGAAAAACTACAATATAAATATTTTTGTCACTATCATAAGCAATGATTTAGTGGAGGAAGTAAGTTAGAGAGGTTCCACCTATACAAAAATGGGTAATGTTCTACCTTATTTGGTGGTCATGAGATGAAAAGGAACATGTGGTTTTGGCATGACATGTGTTAATAATGAGTCCTTGTAGGAACCTATAACTATCCACAAACTCAACATGAGAGTATTAATGACTAAATATTCCCTTATACTTTGTTTCATCCATAGGATAGAGGAGAGGGAAAAAATACATGAAAGGTGAAAGTGAGTTAAGCATGCCAACATGTAAATCATGTAAAGTAATAACTATATATAAATACGTCATGTACCAAGTAAATAAATTATGTTGAACAATAATTATGGTATGCACATAAGTTGGAGTTTATGTCATGAAATGAGGTTTCCCCTACAAGATAGGTAAATCATGAATGGTGTTGTAACCCTTAGTGGCTAAGAACATCAATGTAAGTACATAAGATACTAGAAAAGTCTTATGCCTCATATGGTGCAACATGAGCACACAATGGTATATGTTTAAGGTGATAGGACTATATTGGTGATTAATATTTCAATACATGGAATAACCTATATCCAACTGTGTAGGGAAGGATCAAATAGTCTCTTCAATGTAATAATAATCTTAATAAATGGCATAATATAAGATAAGGTGAGGAAAGCTTGTAGGGTCCTGTTGATGGGTGTTTTTGCACATTCACAACATAGACAAAGTAACAAAGTACCCTATCTCTTGAAAGGAAATCTAACTTCAGAAACTTCAGAAAGATAACCCTAAGGCTTCCATTGTCAGGTCTTGACTTTGCATAAAACAACTTAGTGGTTAATGTTTTGTTGTTTTAACAAGGGGCCTTACACTTTTAAGTTGGAACTCTAAGAACAAGGGTTTATAAAATATGAAAATGAAATGAAACCCTAGCTGTATTTTTAGAACTGAAATCTAAAAATAACCACTAACATCTGATATGGAAATCTAATGATGCTTTTCTTCCTAAACTAACTCAAAATTTTAAAATAAAATACAAAAGATAAGGGTTTAGAGAAACTAAATCTTAAAACCTAAGGTCAATGACAACAATGGTTGATGTTGTAGATAAATAAATCCCTCATAAAACCAATTTTTGTTTGATCAGGGTTAAACACACAATGTTGCAAAAATAGTGCAATCTTCAAAGGAAAACTTAAAGATGTTTAGACTATAAATATTCAAACATATATCCAATTTTTGGAACAACATAAATGAATATCCATAGTTGAACTAATGTTGCAAAAGGATCATATTAACCATGCAAAGTAACTTACAATCAACAAATTACAAAAGGTATGAGCAAGAGATTTCTCAAGTACCTTTAACACTTTTCCATTATCATAATTAAACTAAACTAAAACTAGAAGAAGGAACTATGCATGCATTCAAAAATAACAAGAAAAAAACCATAACTTAAATGCCTTTACTTGTATTAATCTCAAAATGTTGTTACAACTCGTGTTCAACCCTTTACAAATGAGAGAAGGATGCCTTTTATAGAGAAGCTTACAAAATCAATGGTAGAGATCAACTCAACACCAATGGCCCAAATTACACTTTCATTTAATATTGGAGGTGCATTAAATTCTTACAAAATAGTCCTTTTTATCCCTGTAAATGTATGAAATCAATTGACCAATTAACATAAAATCAGGTTTTAAAACTAGAAAAATGATCAATCAATTACGCCATTTCAATGAAATTTGTTTATCAATCAACAACTAGATTTGATTCAAAACATTTAAAGAACAAAAAAGAATGCAAAGAATCTAACTATTGATGCAAACCTTAATCCCATTGTGGGATTATGTTCAAAGTGGATGTGGAGTGCTCAATTTAAACAAAATCCATGATGTTGCAAAGCAAATTGATGAAAATTGGAGTGGATGATTCACAAAAAGTTCTCAAATTGATCAAAATTGAGTAATCAATTCAAGAGAGTAAGTTTGCATAAGGCTTGTCAATGAATATTATGTAAAATGGTTTTCTATTTATTGGATTGGGAAATCATGATCAAGGGTCAAGATAGAAAATGATGATCAAGGGATGAAATTGAATGAGAGAAGAAGGCAAGGATCAAAGATTGATCAAACGATCGATAATCCATGAGGTATGGATCAAGGATCATATCAATGGTCTAAATTCCATGAGAGACTCAACAAATTCCCTAAATTTTAGGAATTATGTTGGAGATATTTCCATGAGGAGGGAAATATTTGAATTAAAATTGGAGGAATATTCCATGAGAATAATTTTTCAAATATTGGAGGGATTAGAAGCAATTAGTCAATTAAATAATTAAGAAATTACTTAATTGTGCAAGTGGAGGGAATTTAGGAATTTAATTAAACAATTAGAAATCATTTAATCAAGGTGGGATTTAGGACATTTAATTAAATTATTTGGATTATTTAATCAAATGAGAGGACTTAAAAGATTTAATTAAATAATTGACATTCTTTAATCAAATAAGATTAAAATTAGTATGAAAGAGTGAATTAATCAAATAATATTAATTATCTGATTAAATAGAGGAAAATGGTGAATTTAATTAAACAATTGACATTATTTAATTAAATAGATGAAAATGAGTGAATTGCGATATAAATTATGTTAGTAAGCGAAATTAGGTGTGTGATATACTCAAGACATTTTTCAGGTGTCTGCAATCCCCCGATTTAAAATTTCATTATACATGCACCTAGGAGAATGTAAAATATATTAGTATAACTTTTACATTAGATACAACTTACAAAATCCTAAAAAATATGTTTCTACGCACTTTGAGAAAGATATTATAGTTAATTGGAAATTATAGAAATTTATCATCTATTATACTTTTTCCGGCCTCTTTTTCTTTCATGGCATATTTAACAAAACTTGTCAATGCAATTGTGACTTTATTATTTGGAGGGCCTTGAGTAATGCACTTTATAGCCTAGAGCTTCATACTCATCCATCAATCTATTGTGAAGCTTAATACAAGAGGTCCTTTGCCTTATTACTTCTTCTAACCTGACCAAAAACTATGCAGCAACATCTAAAAACTCCCTAGCTAAAGTATCAATGGGCTCTTTATGTATAAACTTCTACTATTGTTGTTTCAGCCCTACATCATTTAGTTTTTCTAAGGCACTGACTGGCACTTTCACCATATCACACAAAAAATTATCACAGTCAGTCAAAACATCATTGACCTATCCAACAATGTTGCTCATCTTAGTCTTTGTTTGAGCTATTACCTCCTTTCAGAAATCCAATGTGTACATCCAAAAAAATTATTCTCTAATCTCATCCTTGGACAAAATTGCTTCTCTCTCAATCACCTATCCGGGAAACCTCTTTATTGCCTCTAGTTTTGGATATACCATCTCATAGTACTTGGAAAAACTGCATAATCTTCAACTATTTTGTCAATCTCTTCCTTCAAAATTAGGAAATTGTTATGCATTTGCACATGCATTCCTATTTCCTTATCACCGATATCCACAATGTTGTTGATCCATTTGTGAGTGGTTTGATCCCACATCTTCATTTTCTATATCTTATTAAAGTCTTCTTTGGATAACAAAACTATAGTTGTGGCTTTCCTTGGGACACTTTGGATATGTGTCACAAGCTATTGAATAAAGGTCGCCAACTCTATGATTTGTGCCTTCAACTCTACCTTCTTTTCTTGGTCCATATCCATTCATTTTAGAATCTTTGACACCAACCCCTAGAGTTCATTGATCTTTTGCACTTTGTTTATGGGGTCGGTGTTTTTTGAAGAAAACATTATATTCCCCTAGAAAAATTGTAGAGGCATCCTTGTCAACCACATGAGTTGCAACATGGAGGATTTTGGAGCCTGAGGAATCCTTGGTCACATGTGACCTTATTTTAGCTTTCCTCTTCTCCTGGGCTTCCTAATATGGGCCAAAATCACCTCGAGAATAGTTTGAGGATCCCTCACTATAGGAACTTTATTCTTCAACTACTCCTTAAGCCAAGCAGGAGTTGTCACCTTTTCCAAGGAGGAGGGAATCTTTGTGGACTTATCTCTTGCTTCCACCTCTTTTGTTTATCACCCTTCTAACTCTTTCACCATCTTCTTTTCTTCCTCCTTTTCCTCCCAAAGCTCTGCCACCTTGACTTCCACAACTTTCTCAGAGGACTTTTCCTCATGTTAAGGATCAATCAAAGTCTCCTCCATTGTGGGTAATCCCTCCATACCTTCCCTCTCTTTCCTTTGCATTTCCTCAAAAAAATTATCTACACTCTCCATAGAAGGGAGTTCCAAAACATCTTGAGAAGAGGGGGAAGGAGTAGCTTGCATGACTTGATTAATTATTGCCCTATTGTTGGCGAGAGGAGAATATCTGCAAATTGCTTAAGTGAATTGGAGAGGTGGGACATGAACGATTCTGGGAGGCTAAGAGAAGTGGGAGAAGAAGTGGAAGGGATGGTAGATGGTAAGATAGAAATGGTGAATTGAGGAGTGAAAAGGGAAGAAGATGGAGGAGAAGAGATGAAAGATGTTGAAGGAGATGTTTCCACCAACATGGTAGAGGTGGAAGGAGTGGAAGAAGTGAGGTGGATAGAAATTTCAATGGCCGGTGGCGAGGAAAGTATTGGCAAAGGAACAGGAGTAGAAGAAATGGTAGTAGATGGGGATGGAGGAGCAGAAGATGGTGGAGGAGACGAAAGAGCTGAAATCAAAAGTAGAGAAGGAGGATTTGCGGTTGGAAGGGGAGAAGGAGGAGAAGACTCCTTTGAGATAAACTCCACAGTTGTAGTGTCATCCTTCTTTTCCCTTTTGGGAGGAGGCTTGCTAGCCTCACTGACCTTCCTCTTATATACCCTAGGTTTCTCTATAGATTTCCTTCCTTTGTGCCCTTCCTTCCTTTTCCTTTAGCCTTAGGAGGGGTGGCAACCTCCTTGCTTGTTGAACTCATCCTTGAAGGTTCATCATCCTCCATCTTCTTGTTATCACTAGATGGAGCCTTCTCTTGCCTCTCTTTGTATGTCAATTCAACTCCTTGATTCATGAGAAACGATGCCTAGAAGTCTATCCACCTCCTCATTCTTCTAAGGACTGGTTGAGTGATTTCATTAATGTTAGTTTCTTATTCTTTAGTCTAATCCAGAAGGGGGATGGGTTGACCTACCACTTTATTATATTCCTCTTCTTCCAATGTTTTCCCATCATCTATCAATTGATCTGGAACCTCGAAGAGACCCAAAGTACGAATGTACTCTATTATAACCCTCATATATGATCTCTTTTTTTCTTCAAGATCATTGGTGCAATTGGCCCAAAAATTCTCTTTATACAATTGGTGATCGTATTGCCTCCCCACTTGCTTCTGCATTTTTCCATAAGGGTCAAAATTATCTCTTCAAGTGTGAAAGCCAAAACCAAAGCCTTGGATCTCCTTGTTTGAGTGTTCAGCTAAGGGAGATGAAGGACATGCATATAGACCCATTTCAAAATTCAAGGGATGAGGGACTCCCACCCTATACTTCTCGTGCAACAAATGATGTGATGTACACAATTATCTAGTCATCTCCAACATGACTATCTTATCATTTAGATTGGGAGCATATAAGGATTACCTAAGAATCCTTCCATCCTGAAATAAGTGAACTTTGGAAATTGGATGAACTAGTATCTGAACCTCTTAAGCATCTCCATGGAAGAAGAGGAGAGCCTCCGGCTGAGATCTCCTTGTAGAGTTCTGACAATGTACATGATGAAGGCATCATTTACCCTCTTATAATGGTTTTTTGCATTATTTTCCTACAATTAAGGGTAGTAGTCATACACCTTATACTCATTTTTTCTCGTACCTAGATTACCCTTGCATGTCAATCCTTTGTATCTATAGTTTTTCATGAGGAGATAGACAATGTATGAAATCATATAAAAGATGCAAGTCTATTTCACCTATATGAATTGATTGTGCAAGTTATCGCTTATCATCTTGTCCCACTCAAATTTAGTTGTACCCCACAAAATTTCTTCTACAAAATATAATATTTATGTACCAAAGATGGATGTCAAGGTTAGGTCCATAACTCTGCTTAAGAGAGTAACCAAATCATTGACTTCATTGACAAAGTCACTCTGATACAAGGTCTTGGGTAACTTATTGGGGTTTTCCCTAGGTTTCTTCATCCAATACACATTAATGAGAGAAAGGGCCTTTTGAGGATCTTCTTTGTACACCCTCTCAGCATATTCCCTGTCTATAACCTCCATGTTTGAGGAGGGGATCCCAAATGTGCGAGCAATGGATCCAAGAGTCAAATTTGCTAGTACTCTCTCTATGCAAAGAATATCTTCCTGCAATCCTTGTAATAGTGTTCCCTTGCTTCTATCACCAATTCTAGACACGGGACAATAGTAGTGAAGACAACTTGAGCTATCCCACTTTTTTTAATCTTCTTCGTCCATTCTATCCTCTTGTCCCCAAAGATCCTTTCGTGAAACTCATCCATGTTTATATGTCCTATATTGGTGTCAATTATCAATGACCAATCAAAAGTGATTTTTGATGGAGGATCGACTCCTTTGAATTCGTACTTCATCTTGGATGCTCTATCAGTTATGTCTATAAAATTTGTAAAGATGGCTCTTAATCAACATTTAAAATAAGTTCAATAGTAAGAATTATTGCTAATACCAATACCCCGAATCATGCACATACATTTCTTAAAAATTCATAAATAATTATGATCAAAACCATCTTACAAATGCATGAAATTATCCACAACCTAAAGGAACTTCAAAACTAAACATATGTCAACTTTTGTGGGTTTTGAGAACTTGCGGGTCTAGAGGAGTTGTGGGCTTTGAAACAATGCAAGGTTCATAATTGAGTTAGATAGTTATCAAATTACTATGAGAAAATCCATCATGGAAACTTGCAACACAAATCCTATAAGAAACCATCCCCCAAAAGGCAGAGTAACATCATCTTGCAAAGTCCTAACATAATTTTTTTTTGGAAAGTTAAGCATGCAAGGATTAGGAGTATCTTAGACCTTTAAATTCAAGACTTCTAGAATGAGAGCATTGGAAACTTGTAATCACATTTCCACAAGAAAAAGCTTTGAGGAGATCGGGTAATGTGAAGATTGAGCTTTGCGGGGTTCAGGTTGTTGTGGGACTTACATCAATGCAAGATTTGGAGCTACATGGGTCTATAAGAATTACTACATCTTACTTGTGGTTTTTGAGCTTTAGGATTTTTGCATAGGAATCCCCACAAATAGTATCTTGCAGGTTTTGAGCATTAAGATTTCCACGTGGGAATCCCCACAAATGGTATCTTGCAAGTTTTGATGAATTGCAAGCTCGCAAAATTATAATCCTTATTTGAATTGAGTGAGTTTAGGATCTTCACAAGGAGAACCCTACAAGACAAGTCTCACAAAACTAGATCAACTTCAGACCAAATCAACTTCAAAGATGGGAGGTTCATCAAGTTTTAAGTTATGTTTACATAGAAATGCACATATCCCCTTTTGTGACCTATAAAAATCATTCATTATCCCTCCCCAAGGTTTAAAATAGGGCTTCCCACAAAAAAAACCCATGACTCAAGAAAACCCAAAATGAATCCTAAAAAACACAACTAAATATGTCATAAAATGATCACCAACCTTGAAATTCTTCAGCAAGAGGTTGAGAATCACAAGCTTGTACGTCCAAATTTCTTGAGCTATTGCTGGAAGGTCTCTACAAAATGATTTGTACTCTTCACATACTATGGTGTGTGAAAATGAAATGACCATTCCTATTTATATCCCCTTGAGAAATGACCACCATTAATGCATGGTGCAGGAGCACCTAAGCCACCATTTCCAAATTTGAAGGTCATTTAGATGAGTTTAGGGTGTTTGGAGAAGTTTGAGTCTTTTGCTTTAGTCAAGGTATATTTATGCTAAATAAGGTCTAAAAAGATCATTTTCAATGTAATTAGGTGTTTCTTGAGTCATAGGTGTCAAATTACAAAAGTTGCACAAAATGTAAAAAATGTTGTTAAGCAAAAATTGTCAAAATTGCAATACTTAGGAATGTGAAGAGTCTAAGAATTTGAAAATAAGTTGGGGTCATTTGAGTGGTTATATTTGACTTAAAAATGTATATATAGCCTCTTGAAGGATCGTACAAGGTTTTTGAACACTATATTGACATATTCCAAACAATAAACAACATTTTTCTGCTAAAATTCTTTGGTTTATGAACTTTGCTTCCTCTATATGGACCTGTACAGGCTTTGAATGTTTTGAATCCTATTGCGATTTGTAGTTACATGAAATATATTTCAATTGGTTCCATTTTGAGAGTCTAATTCAAAAATTGGAGGGAGGTCTCTTTAGTTTTCTGTAGCAGCCGTGTTCACATAAATTAAGGGTTTGATTGTAATTTAAAAGATGTATTAGCCATTCCTCCTACTGTTATACCCTATTTCTCGGAGGAATGTAATGTTACATATTAGATTAGATGTTCTTATGTTTTAGAAAGCAAGGGAGACAAGGTTGTGTGAAATGGAAGGATGCCCTAGGGCTGGTAATTGTATTTTCTTTGTAAAAAGAGGAACTGTGATAGGATTTTGTCAAATTGGTGAAGATTTTGTCAATGTGATGGTTTGGTGACTTTGTGCAGGGTATTTGAGAAGTGTTGAATGTAGTGGTTGAGTCTGGTAAGCCTGGGAAGTAGGATTTTCTATAAACCCTAGGTTATTTTCTTGTAAAGAGAGGGTTTCATGGGTCAGCATCATAGCGGCCATGGCATGGACTATTGATTGAGGATTTTGGTGTTTTGTAACACAATTTAACTCTGTCAATTGATTTTGGGTCAGAACCTAGTGTTTACGAGGGACCTCCTTTGTAAAAGAGGGATAATTTAGTAGCCTAAAATAGGGGTGTTGTATTGAAACTCTACATTGTTGCAAAGAAATCATTTGGAATCTTTTGGGATTGTTGTTTGGGTTCTATGGGAAGACCAAAATTATATTTGTTAGGCCTTTGTATGGATTTCTTCAAAAGATAAGTTCATTTTTTGGTTTTTGAAGGCTACAAGCCTCTAACTAGGTGTTTGTGAATAAAGGAGTGGATTGTGTTGTAAGGAGATGATTTCTTGTTGAAGTTTGATCATTTTTGTGTTGATTTGGAAGTTTCATCCACCTTGCTTACATCAGTATCAAAGCTTAGGGAAAAGGTCTTTTGTGATTGAATTTTGCAGGTTTGAAGAAATTTGATTGGAAGGTGAATAGATAAATTGGTGAAGATGCCTCTGAAGGGTGTTGGTGCTACTAGAGAGTTGCAAGAATTGAAAGAGAAGCATGCTAAGATTTTGTCTTCACATAATACTGTATTGGCAAGGCTTGCTACCTTGGAGACAAAGAAAAGAAGAGATGAGAATGAAGAGAGTGAAACAGAGGAAGATGAAGAATATGAAGATGTTGATGAGGAACTGGACCCTAAAGATCAGAGGATGGTAAAGATGCTCAAAGCAGTTAAATTTGATTCAATGAAGGTAAAAGTTGATCTTCCTATGTATGGTGGAAATTTAAATGAAGAAGAGTTTCTTGATTGGATTGTTGCTATGGATAATTACTTTGAAAGTGAAGACATTTCAGATGAGTAGGTGGTGAAGGTGGCAAAGAATAAACTCAAAGGTCATGCTCTTCTATGGTGGGAATATGAGAAAGAAGAAAGGAGAAAACAAGGCAAGTCAAGGATAACTTCTTGGGACAAGATGGTACAAAAAATGAAAGGTAAATTTCTTCCAAAGGATTATGAAGTTTAGTTGTATAAAAGATTGCAAGGATTGAAGCAAAAATATCTAGATGTTAAGGCCTACACTGATGAATTTTACAAATTAAGTATAAGGACAAGAAGGGATGAAGATGAGGCTAAAAAAGTGGCTAGATATCTAGGTGGTCTCAAATTTAATATACAATATGAAATTGTTGTTGCTAACCCAAATTCGGTTGAAGAGTGTTTCCAATTAGCAATCAGTGTGGAGAAAAGATCAAAAGGAGACAAGAGAAATCAGTTAGAGGAAGAGGTACTAACACAAGAGGGAGAGGAGCAATCCCTACAACAAAGCAACCAAATGAGGAATAAGAAGAAGCAAATAGAGGTAAGGAGCAAGGTGTTGATGCTAGAGGAGGTTTTAGGGGTAGAGGTAGATTTAGTGGTGGTAGAAATTCTAATGGATTTGCAGGGAGATGTTATACTTGTAATGAATATGGTCATCCATCTTGGAAATGTCTTGAAAAAGTTGGTAGTTCATCAAGTGGTGAAAAGAGGATTGATAGGAGAGCACAAATCATTCAAGAAGAGGAGTGTGAGAGTACAAGTTCTACAAGTTTAAGAGTTGCTCCTGAAACAGGGGAAATGTTGATGATGAGGAAGATTGTATTGAAGGCAACAAAAGAGATGGAACCATTGTAGAGAAGGAGTCTTTTCAAAAACACACGTAAGTGCAAGAACAAGATATAAAAATTTGTTATTGATTCTAGCTCTACTGAAAATATGGTGTCAAGTGAGATGGTGAGTAAATTGAACTTGCAAAAAATTCCTCATGAGTTGCCATATAAAGTGTCATGGTTGAGTGATGGGAAATCTCTTTTAGTCAATGAACAGGTTGTTGTTGAATTCCAAATTGAAGGATATAAAGATAGGGTGGTTTGTGATATTCTTCCTATGGATTGTTGTCATTTACTCCTAGGTAGACCTTGACAGTATGATAGGCATGCATTGTATGATGGTAGAGAAAACACATACACTATAGTGAAGGATGGATGTAAGTTTGTTTTAACTCCTTTGGTGGAAGATGAGAAAGGTAAGGAAAAAGTGATTATGTGTGGAAAGAAAGAGATTTTTGAGGTTGCAAGAGTAGACAAAAGGATGGATATTTCAATCAATTCAAGGCATGAGAATGCAAGGACAACATATAAGAAGATTGAATCAGGTTTGCAGGGTAAGTTGACTGTGAATTTTAATGAGAATGTTTTGGTGGGGACCATTGTGTGTCCTATAGGTAAAGGTGAATTTTCAAAGCTAACAAGAATTGTAGGTACAATGAGTGCATTGGGATATGAGGACAGTAAGATGGTACTTGGTGTTGACAAAATAAATAGTTTGATGACAGTGATGCAGGGATAGAGTGCACAAATACTTGAGGATAGATATAAGTATGGAGATGAGGTAAAATAAAATACAGATCAAGGGGATACTAGAAAGTGTTTTTGTACAGGTGTAAAAGAAAAGACATCATCAGGTTTTGAAAGAAGGAAAACATCAGGTCTGATAGCAGATATAAAGACATGTTCAAAAGCAAACAGAGTCAAGGATGCAAGGAAGACTACAAGGTCATTGTATGAGAACCATTTGAATTCATTTGCAGGCCAGAAGGAATTTGAGAAGCTTGGAGGAGTTGGTGCAAGATCTGAATCATGTAACAAGAGTTCTTTTTTTTGTGGGGGTGTATGGTGCAGGAACACCTAAGCCACCATTTCCAAATTTGAAGATCATTTAGATGAGTTTAGGGTGTTTGGAGAAGTTTGAGTCTTTTTCTTTAGTCAAGGTAAATTTATTCTAAATAAGGTCTAAAAATACCATTTTCAATGTAATTAGGTGTGTCTTAAGTCATAGGTGTCAAATTTCAAAAGTTGCACAAAATGCAAAAAATGTTGTTAAGCAAAAATTGTCAAAATCGCAATACTTGGGAATGTGAAGAGTCTAAGAATTTGAAAAGTAGTTGGGGTCATTTGAGTGCTTATATTTGATTTTAAAATGTATATATATCCTCTTAAAGGCTCGTACAAGGTTGTTGAACACTATATTGAAGTATTCCAAACAATAAACAATGTTTTTATGCTAAAATTCTTTGATTTCTGAAATTTGCTTCCTTTGTATGGACCCATACAGGCTTTGAATGTTCTGAATCCTATTGTGATTTATAGTTACATGAATTATCTTTCAATTGGCTCCATTTTGAGAGTCTAATTCAAAAATTAGAGGGAGATCTCTTTAGTTTTTTGTAGCATCCTTGTTCACAGAAATTAAGGGTTTGATTGTAATTTAAAAGATATATTAACCATTCCTCTTACTGTTATACCCTATTTCTTAGAGGAATGGCATGTTACATATTAGAGTAGATTTTCTTATGCTTTAGAAATCAAGGGAGACAAGGTTGTGTGAAATGGAAGGATGCCCTAGGGCTAGTAACTGTATTTTCTTTGTGAAAAAGAGGAACTGTGATAGGGTTTTGTCAAATTGGTGAAGATTCTTTCAATGTGATTGTTTGGTGACTTTGTACAAGGTATTTGAGAAGTGTTGAATGTAGTGGTTGATTCTGGTAAGCCCGGGTGGTAGGATTTTCTATAAACCCTAGGTTATTTGCTTGTAAAGAGAGGGTTTCATGGATCAACATCATAGCGGCCATGGAATGGACTATTGATTGAGGATTTTGGTGTTTTGTAACACAATTTAACTCTATCAATTGGGTTTGGGTCAAAACCTAGTGTTTAGGAGGGACCTCCTTTGTAAAAGAGGGCTAATCTAGTAGCCTAAAACAGGGGTGTTGTATTGAAACTCTACATTGTTGCAAATAAATTAGTTGGAATCTTTTGGGATTGTTCTTTGGGTTTTGTGGGAAGACTAAAATGATATTTGTCAAGCCTTTGTACAGACTTCTTCAAAAGATAAGTCCATTTGTTGGTTTTTGAAGGCTACAAGCCTCTAGTTGGGTGTTTGTGAATAAAGGAGTGGATTGTGTTGTAAGGAGTTGATTTCTTGTTGAAGTCTGATCATTTTTGTGTTGATTTGTAAGTGTCAACTGCATTGCTTACATCAATGCAGAAGTGACAGCATATTGAATGCACCATCACTCATAGAATTAGGGTTTTGAAAGTCACGTGAGGAAGTGAGGAGTGTGGGCTTCAAGATTTACGAGGATCCATGTGATATTTATCATGTGTGAGACTTAGCATGTTTGAGGCCATTTGTGAGGATGGACTCCATGCAGGTTTCACCAAACTGTGGGTTTCAAGAAATTGTGGGATTTTGACCAAGGGAAGGCAAAATAGTCTTTCTAAATAAATTTCCCCTGCTCAAATCCTCACAAAATAAAATCCCCACGAAATGAAGAGACTTAGCCAAAAGCAACCTCCAAACCCAAAACTAACACAAGCAAAAGGGGGGAAAAAGATGAACCTAAAATGAAAACAAACTGAGACAACCCAAAAAGAAAAGGGAGTCTTTGTTTTTGATGGGGCATGTGTGCAAGGCACAAAAAATGACAACTCTACTAGGGAAATGATTCAAAGAATTTCAAAGATAAAAAGGAATTACGAACCCAAAATCCCCAATTTCATAGACTATTGAAAACAAATAACTTTAAATGTCAAAGCCTAAGATCCAATATGATAAGAAAATTTCTAACATATATGAAACCAAAGTGTGTGTAAATGATAATCATTAGTTTATTAAAGGAGCACCCTACTAAGGAGAAATAGACTATCAAACAAAAGGCTAAATAAATAATCCTACCCCAAAGCAATTTGGATAGATCCTTGCTTCCAATCAGGCATCTATAGCTTCAACGAGTTTATTGCTGCTATCCTCTCAAACATAGCTCTACTGCTAGCTAGGCATCTATAGCCCCAATAGAAATATTTGAATCCCCCTGATTCTTATTTTCTTATTGTTTCTTCCTTTTCTTGTAATTTTCACTTTTCCACTTTGCAAGCAATAAAGCTTGCACTCAAAGCTAAGGATAATAGTGGCATTGGAGTAGGAAATAAAGATATTTCACCTCATGCCTAGCTTAACACATTTTCCCCCAAAGGAGACCCAAAATTACTTTAAACATATTTATGTAATGTGCAAGGTTTCAAAACATGATGAATTTTCAAAGAAAAATGGACACTCAAGATGTGAATCTCAAAGAGGCCTACCACTGACCCAACTAGCCAATACATGCTAGGAACACAATCAACATTTATTAAAGAAATCCCCTAAACTCCCCCCAAGAATGGACCATCACTTATTTCAAAACTATGCCTAGGAAAAAAGAAGATGAGAATGACGCAAAATGAAAGCAACCTAACCTAAGTATGTGTAGAAGTCTAAGCTGAAAATAGCCCAGGCCTAGAAGTAATGCTTTATATACTACCCATTAATAGGAAACAAGACATCTTCACCTATGAGGGTCTTCAAATGATACACATTGTCCCCTAAAATTTCTGAAATCTGAAAGGGACCTATCCATAACTTGTCAAACTTACCATGCTCTCCATTTTTCTCATGAGCTATATCCCAATAAAGTACTAGATCAGAAATTTTGAAGGCTTTGACTCGAGCTTGCCTATCAAACCAATGCTTGACAACACCTTGATGCTTAGCAAAAATTTCAATAACTTCATCATGTTTCTCCTCCAAATGAAGGAGTTGGGCAAGGTGGGATTCTAACTTATCCCCTTCATTGTAATATCAAATTTTCAAGTGTACCAAGAAAACAATCTCTAGACCATACACTAGGTGATAGGGAGATGTTCCTAAGGCTACTTTTTTATGAGTGCAATATCCCCAAAGGGAAAATTTTAGTTGGGTATGCCAATCCTTAGGATTCTTATCTAGCAATTTGTGTATGACAGTCAAAAGGTTTTTATTAATTGATCTAGCTAGGCCATTACCATAAGGATAATAATTGGATGAAAATTTCAAAGTGATTCCATAATCAAAAGCCTAGCTAGATAATTTTAGAGATCAAATGCAAGACCATTATCACAAACCAATAAAAATGGAAAACCAAAAGGAGTTACAATTTGCTCCTCAAGAAACTTAATTACTACCTTAGCAGTGCATTGCTTACATGTTATAGCTTTCGTCCATCTAGTGTAATAATCAATAGCGGTTAGAATATACATGTGACCCATAGAAGGAGGATTGATCATACCAATAAAATTGAGTCCCCACTATGCAAAGGGACGTACCTCAACCACTGATTGAAGAGGTACAACAACATACGTCTCTTTATTAGCAGTTGTTTGAAATGTATGACAATTACAAACATGTAAGTGTGCATCATGAAACAAAGTGGGCTAGTAATATCCAACTCTTAAGATCTGATGTGCAGTAGCAACTCCCGAGCCATGACCTATCCTAAATTTGTTGTAAAAATCATTCAACATAGTAGATGCTTCATGTTTACCCATACATCTTACTTGTAGATATCCTCATGATTCTTCTTATATAACACTGCTCCCTTAAGCATAAATCTATTACTTTTTAGTTGTAAGACACACCTCTGAATGGTATTCAAGTGAGGTGGGCAACACTGATTGAGCAGGTAAAAGGTGATTTTTTTCATACCACTCATCCAAAGAGATGCATTCAAGATTGTATTGTTGTGTTGTGAGCCCTAAATCAATTTATGCCATAGTGTTTTTTAATGATTTCCCTCAAACCAACTTCATTGGTTGAATTTCTAGATCAAATTCTTGCAACATGGTGACCCACTTGCCCCTACGCTCTCCTAATTCATTTTGTATTAGTAGTATTTTAATAGTAGGGTCATGCACAATTGCATATACTTTACTCCTTAAAATGTAGTGCTTAAATTTTTTAACTACCCTCACCAAGGTATAAGCCTATTTTTCTATATTTGGATATCTCAATTCTACATCTTTAAGGGGATCACACATGAAATCTATTGGGCACTCATCCCCAAGTTCTTTCTTTTACATAAGCATTACAACATAGGGATGATCTGATGCAATGAATAAATATAGAAGGGCCTAGCATAATTTGGACTTACCAAAACTAGGGCATCAACAATCATCTACTTGATTTCCTAGAAATCTCACTTAGCTTTTAGAGTCCACTCGATCTTTACATCTTGCTTTAACATGGAATTTAAAGGCTTAACTATCTTTGTGAAACCTATAATGAATTTACTCACAAAGTTGATTTTACCAAAGTATGATTTGAGTTCCTTCTTGCTTGCTGGTGGTTGGATTTTCAAGATAGCTTGCACCCCTTCAGGGTTGATGGAAATCCCCTTTTTTGAAAAAATGTGACCTAACAGCTTACCTTCAACAACCCAAAATATACACTTCTTAGGATTCAATGAAATCTTGAATTCTCTACATCACTGGAATACCTTGCACAAATATGAGACATGATCCTCCATTTTCTTTGAAAACACCATTAGATCATCCATGTAAATAATTATGCACTTACTGACCAATTCTTAGAAATCTATCTATGGAGCGTTGGAAAGTTGCCTCTACATTGATTAGTCCAAAAGGCATTCATCTATCTATGAATTCCCCCCATTTAGTGGTAAAATTTATTTTCAATCTTTCCTCATGTGCTACCATCAACTGATTATACCCTAAAAACCCATCTAGGAATGACATCATTTAAGATCTATTCATAATAAAAAATACTTCGTCTAATGAGGGCAATGGATAATTATCCTTTTTTGAAGCACGGTTGAGGTTTCAAAATTCCACACATAATCAATTTTTTTCATTCTTCTTTATGTCTGGAACCAAATTTTCCACCCATGTTGAGTGATGTACCAGAAAGATAATCCTTGCTAGAAGTAATTTTTTAACTTCTTTGTAGATTACTAGCTCCAATAATGTGTTGACAGGTCACTACCTTTGTTCAAATGGCTTGACATAAAGCTTAATAAGGATGGTATGTGTGATTACTGAAGTATCATAAGTCTTTAGATCCTCATAAATTCATGCTATTACATCATGATATAAATGAAGAGCCTTGATTATACCCTCCTTTTATGTTGGAGTACAAGCGTTTCCAATAAAGACATTATTTGATTCTTCAGTTGTTCCCATGTTGTAAGTGTCACATTTGATTTCCACCAAATATTCTTTAGACTGTCAATCTTTGTGCCTTCATTGATCAAAATAAAAAATCCACTCCAACTTAACCATACCTCTGGGAATTGTATTGGTCTTCAAATTGACTACTACTTCTAGGTCCAACTCCACTTCCTTGGGTTCTACTTCATCTATAATTTGAGCTGCAAATACGTCTAAACTAGTAATTAAATCTAGTATATGCTTATCATCTTCAAATACCTAAAAATTTGTAACATTATCTGACACCGAAGGAGTAGGTGTAAGTTCAACTATGAATTTCTTCAAACCAAATAGCGATAATGGTTGCAGCGTGTTGGTTGCTTGAGCCAGTGCATCTAAAAAATCCCATACACAATTTTGATAATTTTCCAATCTCTTGTCATGACAATAGTACTTTTTACATACCTTCTTTATAAATACAACATAGAAAAAGTGAAAACATAGGATTTGACCCTAAGGTTTAGGAATTTTTGTAAATTTTTCATAAGAGATTTGAGGGTAGCAACTAGGGTTTGATGGATTTGGACAAGATATAGGACTAAACTACAACCTGAAAGGTGAGTCAATATTCCCTTGATCAAATTTGAAATGGAATTAAGGATGAAATAAAATGATTCAACTTGCCTAATGATGCAAATGATTGTTTTGATGCAAAAACAACAAATTTGGAAAGTCATTGAAAAATTCAGACTATAGAAATGAGATGAGTAGGACACTCTACACTTGTGGTTTGAATCTGAGCTTGATTTTGAGGACTAAGTTGCCTAGGGTGATAGTGTCCTTGTTGACCAAATTTAGATATATTTTTGTAGTCCTTGAGAGCCAGAATAAAGCTTCTAATTTCCACTTGTCGCACTATTGGATCACTATCAGATAATTTTGTAATTTTCTATTTTTTGTCAAGGTGTAGGGTTTGATTGCAATAGTGGATGATTGAACTTCAAAATTCTCCTAATCTTCTTCAGATTTGAAACCTACACATTCAAAAAGAAAAGAGAGGTTGTGCCATTTAGGGGTTTTCCTTAGTCAAACCCTGTGTTAGTGTTTGCACTTCCACAATGGCCATGTCAATGATAATGATAAAGCTAGATGATAATGGAATGATGAATCAATAATGGATTGTGACTCACAATCCAAAAATGGCTTCCTTGAAGGATTGAAGACATACAAGATCTCCTCAAGGATTGATTATTGTTGGCTTGATTTTCTTGAGTACCTACAAGGGTTGGATCTCACAAACATAATGATAACATGAACATGAAAAAATCTCGCACACACTTTGACATGATGCTTGGATCTTGAATTGCTGCAATAAATCTTTGAAATGTTGCTCTTAATTGCTCTTGAATTTCTCTTGACAATATTTTCTCCAATAAATTTTAATTAGTTTTCAAATGATGAAATGACTAGGTATTTATAGGAATTTAATCTAATTTCTTGAAAATTAAATCCCGATGGCCTAATTTGGACATTTGAAATTCAAATAATAAAATGTTGGCATTGACATGTTAAATTTTGGAGGAAAAATAGGGGGACTAAGTCACCTAGGGAAACTTATTCCTAGCCCTATTTTTTAGGAATTAAGGTGTTGAGGGCAAAGTATTAAATGAATGCATTTGTTTTCCATTTGTATTTTTTTAGTAATTGTTAAAAATGGGCCATGGAATACATGATTTAGGAAATTAGGTGCTCAATTAGGTCCAATAACTTAAGGGGGAGGAAAACATAGTGTGAAATTGTCAAGGGTGACAATTTATGATGCTACATTTAGCCCCCACTTTAGTGAGAGTATGAACTTATGCTAAAACTCACACTAAAGTAGAAAATATGTGTCATGAGGGGTCCAATTGTCCAAATGTTGAAGAGATATGGTGAAAAAGGATCTAGGAGGGAATGCACAAGCCCCCAGGATCTAAGATCCCATGGCAAACCAACATGACCACAAGGAACACACACATGTATGAAATGCAACATGGCAACATACACAAACATACATGTTAAAAACATGAAGCATACATGACGAGAATATATGACATAACATAATATAGAGATGATGATGAAATGAATGTAAACACAATGCAAACACAAAGAAGACACATAAAAGATACACAATAAAACACAAGGTTAGTACTAAAGGGATTTGAGTCGGTAAGACATAGAGACCTCACTCTTAAATTTGTCTCAAATATCAAATATAATTCATAGAATGTGTTATAAAAATAAAGTGATACTCTCACAAGGATACAAAATAACTTATGAGCTAAAAATATCTACCGTAGAAAGGGATGCTCAAGTTCATGATCCAACAAGTTGTGTTATATTGAATCCATGAATTGTCTTGTCAAAGCCTCACCTAAGAAGGTGCAAAAAATCACCTAAGAAGGCACATACACAAAAAAATCCACCTAATAAGGCACATAAACTCACCTAAGAAGGTGCATAAATGTCCAAGGGGATGAATTGATAACCATGTCTCAAGAGGCATTACAAACAACATTGCCACCAAGGGGGTATGCCAATAAGTCAAATATCACAAGATGTCTATGAAATGGATAGAGATAATATATTCCTCCCCTTAAAATGTCAAACATACTTTCTATGTTGGTATTTTAAGGAGAAAAGAATGCACACATTCCAAAACTAGTTATCCTTGCTCCCTAAGTGTAGAGACAAGGACAACCACAAAAGAGACTATCATGTTGCTAGCATGAAAAATATGGCTGCACCTAAGATTGTACCACTACGAATGGCAATAATAAAACACATAGAGCTACAAATGCCACATAGTGAGGAGAAACACCATAGGATGAAGATCATTATTGATCTTTATTCACAAATCTTAGAATCTCTCTTAAATGTCGATATGCAAAGATTCCTTATTGGAAACTTATAGCCTAACATACAAGATAAGATCTTATTATTGAAATATCCTTCATTCACACATTTATGAACAACTCTTTGTGATTACTGAATTTCGGTTAGCCAATATGAGGGTATACCTTCATTGGCTCCTAATAAACAATTTAAAGCCATTCCTCAATAAAATTATCAATCATTTAATAATTAAAACAAAAACTCCATCAAATTAAAAACTCCTCAATCATCAAATAACATTCAAACCCAAGTTGTTGCTACATCTACAACATCATATCAATTTAGGCCAAGAGATAAATATTTTTTGCAATTTATTGATTCTCTCCATGCCATTATGTTACAATCTCTTAATAAGAACATGCTCTAACTCAATCCTATTCATCCTCTTGAAACCACCAAACCATTACCTCCTAACTTTAATGAAAAAGGAATTTTGTCAATATCAGCATACACCTGAACATGATAAAAAAATATGTGTATTAAGTACCAAGTGCAAGACCTTATTGATTCTAGTGTCATCCAGTTGGTTGATGTAAATAATAAATGGAATGTGTTGGTAGCACCACCCAATCAAAACTTACAAATCTTTACCAATCTATTGCCAGGTCATTCAAATAATCTTGTCAAACAAAGTGATAATGAGGAAGGTAGTGATAACATATCCAAATTGATAAACATGATTGATGTTCATCCTCACAAAAATAAAACCAATCTTTTACCTACTATCACTTTTACACATATTAATGCTTCTATAACTGCATTTGATGGTCATTTTTACATAACTGGCAAAATTAATGATAAACTTACAAGGGGAATACTCATTGATTTGGTATGTTTAGTAAATGTGATCACCAAAGATTTTTTGTATGTGCATGAATTGTATAAAGATAATTATGAACACTCTAAAGTTTCATCAAAAAATCATGGTGGTTTTATTCACCCTACGATTGGCTCTATAACTCTTTTGTAGTTGGACCTAAAAAGTTAGATATTTTTTTTACCATAATCTCGATGTCAAACTAGTTTCATGTGAAGTTAGGTTACCCATGGATTTCCTCAATGAATGTAGTCCCCTTGATTATTTGTAAATGTCTTATATTCCCATTTGAAGGATAAATACATAGTATTCATTGTAGTGTATCTAAACCTTTGGTCTCTCATGGAAAATTTTCACTTGATTAATTTTAGCCTCAGTTAGTCCAACCAACTAAACCTCGTGAAGTTTATCTATTTTTATCATATAAATTTTTTAATGATAAGTGTATAGCCTAATTATCTCTTATCAACATTCTTCCCAAGGCTTATTAATCTTCAATGGATATGATGGTTGTTCCTCCTACTCTATAGGTAGCAAATGAACCTCGACCTGAACTGAGTATTCTTCCCTAACCTTCTAGAATATATGTCATCATTCCCCCTTTGTCATCCTATTAAGGGTCATGAGACAACTATTCAACAAGGCCTTTGGGGATTACTTTTGTGCATCCTAATAAAAAATAAACATTTGTGTAAAAACCTAAACCACCTACAGTTTCCCAACCTTGGATAGTTCCTTCAATTCCTCTTACAAAGGAAGAAAAAGGACCAATGTTGAAAAACACCTCAATTACCCCTTCACAAGCTAAAAATCATGTAAGAGAAAATAAATGAAGACGTCAAGCTATGTCTCATCAACTTGCTAGAGATAGAAAAACCTTACCTAATGTTTCTTCATCCATACAACCAAATTCTAATGAAATACCTCCCATCCTTCCATCCTTGTCATCGTCTAACTCCACTCCACCACCCTCACCAAACCATGAAGTTGAGCCTTATTTTTTCCAACCAATCCAAAGACTAAAAATCTATCACATGGATGATACTGCTCATAACATGCAAATAGCACTAGTATGCAACCCATTGTGATATACTCTAATATTGAGTTAGAAGATAAAATGAAAGCACAAAATTAAGATACTAATGAATTATCTTATGTTTGTAAAATCAATGAATTTAGATAAGGACAGTCGTGATGATCCTCCTAATACAAAAGACCCACCATTTATTGAACCCGATCCCTCTCCTTGTACCACACTTGTTGTAGTTCCTTTAGCCTAATGTTCGCCTTCCATTTATGATGAGTAAGATTGGGATGCAGGCAATTTGTTATAGATTGGATAGCATATGCGGTACCCTTTGTATTTTTATTTTTCTTGCATCTAATATGATCTCCCTGTAATGTGTTGATTGGCATGTGTTTATGTTTGTTAGTTTTCTTTGGATGACCCTTGTTGTTCTCATTGGCACAAGGATGCAAAGAGAACAAATCTGTAGTGGGATTCCTCTATTTGTATCTCTAGTCCTCATTATTTTGTAAGCATATTTATTTTGTTCCTTTTGGGAACAATGTAAAGCATTGAGATATTTATGTCTCTTCCATGTTGACCCCCAAAAAATCACGTGTCATTCCCCATGTTCGTAGTTCCACAAGTATTTTGGGAATGATGTCAATTTAGAGCAGGATCATATTATGCATTAACTCTTGTCTATATTGACCCCAAATTTGTGGATCCCTCATGTGATATCTTTTTCTTGTCAATTTTATGGCTTTGTTTTTGAGGCAACCCTCATCATGATTCAGCCTTTTGGGGACATATCACTTAGCATAGGGTTTCCCATCAAGCTCTAATATCTTATCATTTACAAATATCATTCTCTCATATCTTATCATTTGCAAATATTATTCTCTCATATCTTATCATTTACAAATATCATTTTATACCTTAAAGGAATTGCTCTCAATTGGTGCTAGAAATTACTTTAAGGTGGGGACATACATTCCATTATGTGCTTCGCTTTGTTCACACAATATGAGCTTAGTGATGCTTCTATGGAATATTGATCACATTTTGTAGCACTTTAACAAAGTTATTTTACAAACAACAATATTTGTGTTGGTGTAATTAATTATTTAATTACACTTTATTAAGTTTACTTAGGTTTTACTTAGGTAATAATTAGTTTACTTAATTAATAAGTAAGCTTTATTTAGTTGAGCTGATTTTAGGTCAACATTAGGGTTATGCATACATTGCTTTTATAAAGCAATTTATCCCTTGTAATTTCTCAATTCTTGAATAATATCAATTTTCACATCTTCATGCAAAGCTCTTGCTTTTTTCTATTTTTCTCTTCTGTGGAAGGTTTTTCTGGTTTACAAGTCTGATCTTGGTTTCTAACATGGTATAAGAGCCTTGATATGCAACCTCTTCTTAGATTTTTGGAGAAAATCATTGCAGAGCATGTTCAGAGTTCCTCAAGGGTTTCATACCTTGAGCTCATTTATGAAGCATTTTGGATCAGATTGGGCATCTCCATTGGATTCAGAGTGCTGGAAAAAGTTAGGATTGGCTTTTATTTTATTGATTTTGGTCATTGTTTGCCAGATCTGTGAGGGTTTCAAGCTCGATGATTTTTTGCAAGCTCTGGGGGTAGCTGATTTTTTGGGGAACTTTGGGCACAAATAGAGGTCACCATCACATTCGCATCGGCCAAAAACCCTAAGAACGCCTCTCATTTGGTAAATTTTTGAGCAGTTGATCTAGAAGGCAAAAAAAAATTGCCAGGGAGGTCGTATGACCTCCCCAACATGTAGATAAAGGCACGTTTTTTTTTAAAATTCAAAAAAATTCAAAAAAATGCCTTAGATTTTGTGCTGCCTGTACAGATCAGAACCACCACCGGGCTGCCACTAAGCAGCCGCCAGTTCACCACCGCTGTTAGCCTCCATCGCCGACCCACCGCTGGCCCTGATGCAGCCCCTGCGGGCCCCCTACACAGAGCCACAGTCATATGGGGGATCGAGCGCTATGCGCCCAGCCCTCGGCCGCTCCAGTAGACACCCGCTAATCACATGGGTGACTAGGGGCTTTGCCTCAGCTCCCTACTCTCTAACCCCTGGTCACGCACAGGACTAGGGGCCTATTTTTTTAAGCCCCCTGGGCTACCTATAGGCCAAATTGGCCATTTTGGAGCAACTTTCACTAAATTGGTCATAATTTTTGCGTACGGTGTCCTTTTTTTGCAAACAAGATACCATTGGAAATCTGATTCCGATGCCAATCTAGTGGTGGAGGTATTTTTTTCTGATTTTTCTCCAAATTTATTTTTTAGGTCCTTGAACTTAGATGAAGATTTTTTCTCTTTAGAAGGCATATTTTTTGACTCGGTTATCATTTTTTCGCCATTCTCGCGGCATTGGAAAGCTGGTTCAGTCCTCTACACAGATCTAAGGTCCATTTTTATTAGGGAGGCAGATGTGAACTTTGGTTTGTGCATGCACTCGTTCTTGTTTTCTTGCACTAGGTTTGCATTTTCTCTTTAGTTTATGCATGTTTAGCATTCTCTCCTTTTACAATCATGGGTTATTATAATAAATGAACTGATATAAAGTTCCATCAAGGGGGTTTCTTGCATAATAATATGATTAGAGTGTGCATGCACTTTGATCTCATCTTGATATTGATGACAACTCGCATGGGTTGTATCTAGATTATGTAGTTTCTTTTGGCCACATCTTGCTCATAGCTTGACACATATCAGATTCACATTGGTTCACATATCAGATTGAGATCCTATGGTTAATGATCCTGAATCATACCAGATTCACATCGGGTCACATCTCAGTTTGAGGGCCATTAAATTTATGGTTAATGTTCCAGAATCTTCATAGTACTTGCTCCTATGGATCCATTTTAGTCACAGTTTGGCATCGACATTGAGATACACATAGTTTCCAGATTCTTTCATCATATCATTCCCTCTTATGGGGGGAATATTTTTTCATCTATTGTTGCTTCACAGATTCCAGGGTTCTTCCAGTTTGTGAGTTTTCTAGTGTTCCGTGGCATCGGGTCTGTTGTTGCTTTATCATGATTCCTTGAGTCAATTAATGATTCTCATTTGGTTTTAGTAGTAAACAAAATTATCTTTCCTTGCTTTCCGGATTTAGCTTCCAATGTTACTCCATAGTGTTCTTCTAGTGCTTCTTTGTAGCAGGTCATCTCATTTAGGGGGGTTTTGTCCCAATCGGTTTTCTCCTCTTTCTCATTCATTGCATTTGTTCATGGGTACCTGATCAGGCCTTATTGTTAGGACCCATTCATGCTTTCTTGCATTCATCCTAGCATTAGGTGCATGTTTTTTTAGTCTCCTTAAGTTGCACTTAAGGGAGTGTGTTGGTGTAATTAATTATTTAATTACACTTTATTAAGTTTACTTCGGTTTTACTTAGGTAATAATTGATTTACTTAATTAATAAGTAAGCTTTATTTAGTTGAGTTGATTTTAGGTCAACATTAGGGTTATGCATACATTGCTTTTATAAAGCAATTTATCCCTTATAATTTCTCAATTCCTGAATAATATCAATTTGCACATCTTCATGCAAAGCTCTTGCTTTTTTCTATTTTTCTCTTCTATGGAAGGTTTTTCTGGTTTGCATGTTTGATCTTGGTTTCTAACACTTTGTTCATAATTCATGGTATATTTGACATGAGAACTCATCTAGTGAATATTAGACTTCACTAGCTCTTGTATGTTTTTATTTGCTACCCTTTGTGAAAACTCACCTAGTGAATATTGGGTCCTTCACTAACCCTTGTTGTTTATTATCAAGATAACCTAACAAATACCAAACTTCACTAGCCTATGATGTTTTTCATGGGTCACCTAGCAAATATTGGACTTTTCTAGCCAGTGATTCATGAATACCTTGGGTATGGATCCTAGTAATAAATCTACGAATCTTGCTATTTTATGATATTATACGCCCCTTTTTTGTGTTTGCATCATGTTTATATTGTGTTTGCATTATTTTTGCATCATTTTTGCATTGTGTTTGCATCATGTTTGTTTTGCATTATATTTAACTTATGGTTGCATTGTGTATGCTTGATTTTTGGCATGTTGTATTGCACCTTATGTATGTGTGTGTTCCTTTGTCTTCACATTGTTGTTTTTTAGAATCTTGAGCCTAGGGCTAGCACATCCCCTAGATTTGGTGTCATCCTACTTCTCCAATGTTTTGATGAAAGAACCCTTCTTGGCTTATCCTTACTTTAGTGTGAGGATGAGTGTAAGTTCATACTCTCACTAAAGTGGGGGTTGAATGTAGTTTCAAATTTTTTGATCTTGAGAATTTCACATTATGTTTGGCTCCCCCTTATATGCTTGGACCTTAATTATGCTAATTATTTACCTATTTTATTATCATTTTTAGAAAATAAGAATAAAATTGGGAATACTTAAATTTCAAAATAGGTTAAGTTTAGGGAGGTCTTTCCCTTGACTGGCCTATTTTGGCCCAATTTTTAATATCTTATTATCAAAATTCTCATGTTTGCAAATTTAAATTCATTCATTGGCCTTTCATATTTAATTTTGTGGGAAATTAAGAAATGCATATAAATGTATTTTTCACCATTTGAACATCTAAGGAAACCTAATGAAATTTGGTCAATTGAGCATCCTAAAAAGAAATCAAGAGCAATCAAGAGTAGAATTAACAAAAAAATTCATCAGTCAAGATTTTCATTAGGAATGCATCATGTAAGATTGTGTTTATGTTTCATGTCTATTATTTTGTGAGTACAAACACTTGTAGGACCTTCAATCGAGCATCTAATTATCCTTGCATGAGATGAGTACCATGACTTCAGTCCATAAAGAAAAGAAAATTTGAGTGGTAAGTTGTAGCACTTGTAATTTACCATTTTTTTATCCATTTGCCTTTGCCCAATTTAGGGCAAGCACTCTTTATCAACATCAGATCATAGTCGTTGTGGAGGTGGAAACACCAAAATGGAGTTTGACCTAGGTAAGCCCATATATGGCACAACTCTTTCTCTCCTTTCATGTTTGTAGGTGGCAGATATGAAGTAGATGTGGAGAAGATTAAAGATTCAACATCAAGATCAAGCATTCAAGCACCTTAATTCATCAAATTGGGGAAAGAGGAATTATTCATCAATAAATGAAGTTTTGAAGCTGAGTCTGATAGCAGAACACATATAGACTGTGACCTACTGATACCTACTTAGAGATTCTAGAAAGTCAAACTTCTTAGTCTAGGGAGAATTTTCCAATGACCAACCAAATTTAACTTAGACTTAGAATGTCAGGTTCCTCTATATCTTCCTTTTTCTTTTTTGTTTTCATTTTTTATTTCTCATTTCTCTAACTTTTTGAAATTACATCAATTTTTTGTAGTTATATAATTTACCTAGTTTACATAATCAAATCAATTCAATTCCTAATCCTAATTAACCACGAACAAACCCCCCCCCCCCCCCCCACCCCCACAAAGAGGACCAAAACCCTTATCATTCATTTTGGCTCTTCCTGAAGGAAAGTAGCCAAGTGGTCTTATATGATCAATTTTGGTTCCTCTCAAACGTAATGTTGGGAAAGGTGTGATTTACACCCTAGATCCCTTTTCCCACATCACAAGATGATAGTTTAATCCTATGATAATGGATGTATGTGATGATTTAGTGAGGTTGTGAGATGACAAAAGGATGTTATATTATGAATTAAGATGATTGTATGGTATAGTATGAATGTAAGTTTAGGATATGGATGTCTACGAGGATATCAATCCAGGTTGTAGAAAAAGGGATGGTTATGATGGTCAATATGGATGTAGGTGATGGTAATCTAGGAAATGGATGTCTATGAAGGGCGATATGTGATTACGAATGTATGTGATGATGGTGTGTAGAAAAGATGATGGTAATATATGGATTTGAAAAGAAAAGTGGATGCACATGATGGTTGAAAATATAGAATAATGGGTATCTGTGAAGATGTAAATGGTAATGGATGTTTATGAAGTGGATGGATATGATAGTCTAAGCTACTATATGGATGTAAAAGATAGTCTAAATAGATTTGTATGAGGGTGTAGATGCTAAAGGATGTTAGGATATGAATGTAGAGGGGGTATAATATGGAAGTGATGATCCAAACTAGGGTTATCTATGAGGATGATATGTGTTTATGGTATGAAGAAAGGATGAAAAAACTATAGATGATAATCAAACTTAGGATATCAGTGTATGTTATGGTGATATGAAACGATTGATGTAGATGTAAGAGATGTTGTGTATACTTAGGATGTTGATATGTATGAGGATGATATGTGGCTATAGATGTTAGGATACATATGAAGATGTGAGAAAATGGATGGTATATGATGTATGTGAATGAAATTCTATTGCAAAGGTAGTGAATGTTGGAAGAATGAGGATTTTTTCATTGATGCAATTGTTGGTAACATGAGCATGAGGGATAAGCACAAGGTATACTATTATGTGTTGTAATGTTGTAATTGATGTCAACATTGTATCTTGATATGGAGATCATGGTGCAAATCATTTTGATTGGTTCTAACATGTTTTGGGATGTTTGCATAAGATAATTTTGCAAGAAGGTTTGATCTAGTGAAGGCATCTATGATGAAAAATGACTAAGTGTTTATACCAATGTTTCTAAGAATAGAGCATCTAGTTTTTGGGTCCACTCTGGTGTATGCATCAAAATTTCACTCTGGGGTTCTAGAATAATGTTTTTGGCTGGTAGAAACACCTAATTATAGAATTCCATCTTGTTTTAGCTCTTGGTTTAAAATTTATGAATGACAAAAATTTGGCTTGGTAGTTATAGTCATTTCATGTACAATGCATATGAGTTGGAGAGTTTGCACTTCTTCACAGATAGGATTTTGATTTTGTGGACTTAAGGAGATGTTTACAAATGTCAATAGAGTGTGAATTTTGGATGGAATAGTATTTTGAGGTCCACACACGTTTGAATATGGGTATATAGTTGAAGAATTTTTGTATTAGGTCTTCTACGGTGCCAACCTAATATATGTGAAGGTATGCAAAGGTTAAGTGAGTATTGCAGAATTATGTGGGAGCTATTATAGGTCCATGCCAACCTATTTCAAATTGCTTTAAGGATTGAATCTTGGCATGAGGCGTGTGTGGAAGGATTTGAGCCGACAAGTCATATATTGTATATTTTGTATGATACATCTAATTAGGTCGATCTAATTGATGTTATCATTGAAGAAAATATATAAGCTAGATCATTTTTAATGTTTTGAGATATGTGAAACATGCAAGTAATGCAAATTATGTGAGTTAAGTGAACACACTATGAATTTGAGTTATGAATGTTGAGTAAAATATTAGAGTGATGTGAATGTAGAGGAAAGGAGAGTGTTAGATTAGAATCAGATGAAGTGTGTAAAATTAGTTTATTGAGCTTCATTGGAACTGTATTTCATACATATGACAGATGCAATTGTACCAGTTCAATCTATGTTGTGAGCCACAAAATTTCTTCTATCTCTTTTTCTCTTAATGAGAAGTGATTCCACTTGTAGTGAGCACTTCTGTAATATACTATAGCCGGTTATAATATATTGTGAGCTAATCCTCACCATGGTTTTTCCCATTTTGGATTTTCCACACAAAAATCCTAGTGTTCATGTGTTATGTGATATTGTTGGATGTTTCATGCTTTCTTTCATTTACTGCAATTGAATATGCTATGTGGATTGGATGTCGAAATGTTTGAATGGTTTAAAATAATACTGATTCACCCCCCTCTTAGAATTTTGGGTATTCAATAATTGGTATCAGAGCTTGGTTCCCTAGAAGGAGCTTAACCACTTGGAGAAGGTCTTGGAGGTTGAAAAAATGGCTGTTAGAATGCTAAGTACTCCTACGGAAGAGATTCCTACTGTTGGATCTATAGAAGAAGATTGCATACTTGATAAATATGGAGAACTCAAAGTTGCTCTTGAAGATATTGAAAGAACTAAAGGTGAAAAGGGAGATCTAAAAGAAAATTTCAAAGAAGCAGATGAATGCATCGGAAGATTGAGAGAGAAAATCAAGAATTTCAGAGAAAGGCATAAGGAATTCAATGAACAATTGAAGCAAGAAAATGAAACTATCACCAATTTGAAGGTCCAAGTTGAAGAAAATAAAATATTTAAGGAATGTCTGAATGCAATGGTGAAAAGAAAATCTAAGGAATGTACAAGGCTTGAACACGAAGTGAATTTGAGATCAAATCTAGAGAAAGCAAGGAGTCATGAAGCTAAATTCAAGATGAGTTTGACAAAGCTTAATGAAATGATTGCAAATCATAAAGGCTCCAAAGATAAAGAAGTTCTAGGGTTTGCAAAGGGTGAAAGTTCAAAAGAAAATCAAACACCAAAATTAGAAAAGAAGATCAATAAATCAAAAAAGACTAAAGATAAGAAGAACAATGGTAAGAAGATTTGGAATCAAAGGAATGAAGCTAGAAGACCACTGATGAAATAACCAAATTCACAAAGGTACCCATCTTTTAATGGTTTTTGTTATTCTTGCAATAGATTTGGACATAAGGAAATGGAATGGAGAAGTGGAATGAATCAAAATGTTCCACCTTTTTTTAGTCAATGTTTTGCATGCAAGAAATTTGGTCCTGGAGCTAATGAGTGAAAAAGTCAAATGATGAATTGCTATAACAATGGTACAATGGTTCAATCTTTCAAAGGCTACCATTATACATGTTATGGATTTGGGCATAAAGCTAATCAATTCAGTTATAGAATGAATGGAAGGAATATTGGTTAGAAGAATGTCATATGTTAGAATTGTAATAGGCTTGGACACATTTCCAAGTTTTGTAGAAGAAAAAATGAACCAATAAAAAAGATTGATCCAACATAAACAAAGAAGGATATGGATAATATTTGGAGAAAGAAGGAAGAGATTGAGGTTAAGGATGAATCTATACCAACATTCAATGCAAATGTTTCCTCTGAAATCTAAGTTGAGAGCTTTGGCTCAAGGGGAGCTTTAACATAAATCTTTTATCCCCTACCAAAGAAAATGGTGTTAATGCTTCATGATGAAGATGTGTGATATAGATTGACATGCTTGATCTATTGGTGAAGATCTTGAAAAATGTTGTAATGTAGAAATTTGTGGAGCATCTAAAGGTGATTGTGCACATAGTGAAGGGTTTGCTAGCTTTATTGTTTGAAGCATTCAATGCAAAATTAGGTTAGATTCAAAGGGTTATAAAGTGATTTCACTTAACCAAACTCATTTACAAAAAGCATTTGAGAAGGATCAGAGTAGCAAAGAAAGGATTTGGAGTGATCAAGGAAATTTGTGCGCTCAGACCCTAGTTCGACAAGCAAAAGAAAAGGTATTTGCAATCTCTATTTTTCCCTAGTTTCTAAAAAAGTAGTTTGAATTCATTTTGTAATAGTAACTGTAGTGTAGAAAAATGTATCCCTTTACATTTTCACACTTTTTTGGGTCCTCTCTACTAAAATTGGGCTTCTTTATGCCTTATTTGGTCCTATTTTGCATCCATAAGCTTTATTTAATGCATTTTTTTGAGGATAATCTTGACACATTATAATGGAAAAATCATTATTCAATGTTTGAGGTTATGTGTCCCAGATCTAGTGATCTGGGACTAATACGCCACCTTGGGCATATAGGTCCCACCTAGGTCTCGGGGCCTGATTTCAAACATTTCCTTTAACTTAACACTTTTTGGAGTTTGTGTCTCATGTTTAAGACACTAGGACTCATACACCCAAGGTGGTGTATGAGTCCTAATTTAACTAGGACCTATTTCAAATCAAATTCTTGACAGGATTTTATTATCCTAGATCTGATGTCATCTTGTAGTGTTGTAATTTTGGGAAATTTGGCATTGTGTGTATGAAATATTGGATCAATTAAATAGAAATCAAACACATGTTAATAAGACATTAAATCGAAAAAGTTGTAAAAGAAAAACGAAATAAAGCAAACCGTAATCGCAGCTTCTCAAAACCGTCTTATCCTCCTCTAACTTCAGCGTTTTGTTGCTTCGAATGGCTCTCAGATCAGCAGGTAGAGCTCAAAAAAATGGAAGCATGAAGAACGAGATAAAAATGAGAATGCATAATATGCTAAGATGCAAAAGGTTATGCTAACATGAAAGATATGGTTACGATATTCAAACTACTATTGTATGCAAATGTTGGTGAAACTATGGCTATGTAAATGAGTTTACGAAGTGTGCGCATGTGAGGGATTATGCATATTGTATGTGGATGATTAACCAAGGCTTGGATTTGCACGGGCTTTTATAGAGTTTTCGAATGAGTTTGATTGGCTGAATCGATCGACGGTCCGGATGAAGCTTGTTTCGAACAGACGGCGGGAGATTTTTGAAAGTAGAAGAGGAGAATGGAAGGTTTCCCATTTCTTTGAATTTTGTCATTGTGTTTTGAAGGGAAACTTCCATTTCGAAGGATGAGATGCAAATTTGGAAGGGCGAGTTAGCATGAGTTAGAAATTTGGGAAGTGGAGATGAAAATGGAAACCCACATAATTAAATAAATTATTTAATTATGTTTTAAAATGAAAATAGGGTGAGGTGGAAAATATTAAATTAAAATATTTAATATTTAATTGGGGACGAAGAATATTCCATTATTCAAATATTCAAAATATTTGAACTTTAGGATAGAATGATAATTAAATGTAAATAAATTATAAAAATTTATTTAATTTAATCAAGCGAAAGGTAAAAGATGAGATGAAGAAGATATTCTATTATTTAAATATTTAAAATATTTAAACTCTAGAACAGGATGATAATTAAATATAAATAAATTATAAAAATTTATTTAATTTAATTAAGCGAAAAGATGGAAATGTTAGTAATTAATTTGATTAAAGGTAGAAGAATTTAGAAGATGAACAATATAAATAAATAATTAAATTTATTTATATGTAGATGAAATTTAGAGGAATTAATTAAATAAATCATATTTAATTAATTAACAAGCTTAATCATGACCATTTTTAGACATATACAGGCATAAACAAGTATAAATACAAGGTTATTTCACATAATTTCTCCTAGAAAATTCAAGTGAGCATTTTACAATAGCATTCAAGAGCTAATTATCAAGCATTTGGAATAGTATTCAATATTCAAGTATCATGTCAAAATCTTCATGCATCATGTGTGTTTTTGAGCTAACATTTGTGATGTAGGTTTTCATGATTCAAGCAAGCACTCAAAGCCATTATCTCATATCAAGATCGAGTCAAGATCCACATCCATTGGAGCCATTTTACACAAGATTGTAGCCTTTATTTCAAGGGTTTGGTGAGTTGCAACATTACATATTGTTCATTCATCATTCCTTCATTCTATTTCATTTCATTTCAAGGTTTGATTACCAAAATGGGTCTTCACCAAGGAAAACCCCCATTCCCTAACAAAACAACATTTTTTCCCTCTTTGTATGTTGTAGGTTTATAGGTTGAAGAAAAAGTGGATTTGAAGCCTTCAAAAGTACAACAATTTTAAAGTTGCAGAAAGTCACAAAGTTGTCATAAGAAGTTGTCAAGGCTCATGGAAACTCAAATCTAGAATAAGATATCCAACTTATTTACATGAAACTAGTGAGAAAGTGCTTATTTAATCCATATTTAGAGGCTCACAAAGTTTTAATTCAAAATTCTACTCGTATGACACTTTTCACTTTTTTAGGACACATTGCAATTGTCTAGGTGTATGAGTCCCAGTACATCCTTTTTTGTATAATTTTGTATATTCAGACCAATCACCAGGAAATTCTAGATTCTACCCAGAAGCCCTAGACTGGGACTAAATCACCCAGCCAAGCGTATCAGTCCCAGTGAGCTTCAAACAATAGATTTTCAAGGTTGCAGGCCTTGTTTTAACTCCATCATTTACCTAGGTTCTTTTTGTTTCATTCGTGTTTATCAATTTGATTTAACGCTTTCATGTCTTTAAGTTTCTATGGTTTCATGCATGAGTGTTTTTATTTCTCCTTTGAAGCTTCATTTTAATGGTGAACCCCTGTTTAATCACACCTAAGAAGACCCCTTTATATTCCTTCCCTCAATTGAGTCACTTGGTTCAGGGATCTTGGTTTCTTAATGAACTGAGAGTGAAATAAGTCCTATCCCCTAGTTCCACCTCCTAAAAGGTGGAACCCTATTTCCTTTGGTTCAACAACATCGAGGGTAATTGAGGTTGCTGAGAAGCCATAACCCAAGTTCAAGAAATACCCTGTCAAATCCATAGAAGACAACCTATTAGGTGTATTTTCGTATGTTCCATATGGAGTTTTTTCTACAGAAGATATAAGGATTTATATTCATGAAAAGATAGAGGAATATGATCACACTAAGCTAAGATATGCATGGATGGAAGAACTTACTAGAGACAATTTTTCCCTAAAACCTAGTCACAAAGAAACTTGATGTATGACATGTTGAACAGTCTGGATAACTGAGAGGGGGGGTGAATAAATTATTATAAAACAATTTTCTTGACTTTAATTAATCCAAATCAAAACTTAAATCAATCAAATATTAATGAACATGAAAGCACAAAACAACACCATGCACAATGAACACCAAAATTTATGTGGAAACCCAAGAAGGGAAAAACCATGAAGAATAATAATTCTCAATTATAAAACACTGGTTAAGGTGATTTTTACAAGGGCTCACTACCAAGTTGCTCACTATAGGGTGGCTCACTGCCGATTGGGCTCACTACCTGGCTATTATAGCCAAATATACAAAAAGGCTCACTGCCAATAGAAGAATGGTGAAAGGGAATCCACCACTGAAAGAACTATCACCAACAACACCAAATAGAATTTGACTATTTGCTACCTTCAGTCATATACTTTCACACAACTCACAATGTCTGGATATTCATATTTGCATTCATCACACTTGATTGCATCGAACAAAAGCATCTTATACTTATACCATTCCAAGCCTTCATAATCTCTCAAGTCAACCAAACATTATTTCATAATTCCTAAGTCGAGGCCAAGCACTATTTGAAATAGATCACCACAAAAACATTCCTACCGTGGAGATGAATGAAACATGGACCAAACATAGCCTCCTCACTCAAATCAACACACTACATGATATCTGGAACCAAAGAATAAGATATACATGTTACAATGCAAACCATGTGCCGAAGCACGTTAACCAACTGCCAAATTGGTCTGGACCCAAAAGAATGTATTTTATTATTATTACAAGAGGAATGGGACTAGGATAGATACAACCCAAAGTAGATCTTTACAACATGACATCTGAAACTAGGCCAATCTAGATCACCAAGGCACCAAAATAGAACTTCGATGAAACAACCAAGATATGTTTACATCAATGACAACCATTAATGACAACAAGCAATCAACATCATCTCAACACATTCCAACAATCTTCCCTTGTGTCATTGAAGGAAAAATTCATCAATAACAAATCAAACAACTTATTGTCAACATCAAGGACCATCTTTTCTTCTCCCCCTTTGACATCAAAGACAAAGAGAAAAACTCCTCTTGAAAAAATTACTAAGCTCCCCCTATGAGGAGCCACCAAACATTGATCCAGATAAAAATGAGCATAAAATACCCTGGACCAATGCACACCCCGGTGCATGTTATTGTAGACTAGGAGGGGGAAAATCCCCTAACTTCTGCTGGAGATACTCAAACGTATCTTTGCTCAACGGTTTTGTGATTTTTTTTGCAATTTTCTCTTTTGTAGGTACATATTCAAGTTTTACTTCATTGTCCAACACCTTCTCTCTCAGGAAATGATATCTTATGGATATATGCTTCATTCTAGAGTGTTGTATTAGATTCTTGGAAATGTTTATTGTGTTGGTATTATCACACATAATTGAGATTAGTTCATCAAATGATATGCTAAAATCCTTCATCGTTTGTTTCATCCATAGTATCTAAGTGCAACATGAGGATGTTTCGATGTATTCAGCTTCAACAGTAGATAAAGATACATAATCATGTTTCTTACTTGACCAAGAAACCAACTGGGAGCCAAGGGAATAAGCTCCACCACATGTGCTCCACTTGTTATCAACACATCTAGCCCAATCAACATTAGTAGAAGTTGTCAACATGAAATATGAGTCCTTTGGATTCCATAATCCCATGTCTTATGTACCCTTCAAGTATCTAAAGATCCTTTTTATTGCAACATGTGATTCCTTTGGTTCTTGCTGAAATCTGGTTGCTAAAGAAACAACATACATAATGTCTGGTCTGGCAGTAGTCAAATATGACAAAACTCCAATGATTGACATGCACATACTTGCATCAACTTTAGGTGAATCATCTTCTTTTTTCAACTTGCACCCAGTAACAATAGGTGTACAAACTGGTTTAGAATTCTCCAACCCAAAATTCTTCAACAACTCTTTGGTATACTTGGACTGAGATATGAAGATTTCTTTGTTGTTCTGGTTTACTTGTAGTCCAAGGAAGAAATCCAACTCACCTATCATAGACATCTCAAATTGCTTTTTCATTTCATCTGCAAATTTTCTACACATATCATCATTTCCTCCAAGAATTATGTCATCAACATAAACCACAACAATCAACATTTGATCTGAGTGAGTTTTGTAGTACAAATTACTTTCAATAGATTGTTGGAAGACTAAAATCACTAAGAGGGGGGGTGAATCAGTGATTTATGAAAGCCACAATATTTTTTTTAAAGAGCAAGGATTTGTGTTCACTTTTAAACCAAGAAAACAAATGACAGTTTGTGAAGCAGACTGGACTTGTGTATCAACTAAGCATATGAATAAGACATTGGTATGGATAGACTTAAATTAACTATTTGTGCTTTCACTTGAATGAAAGTTCATAACATTAACAAAACAACTTCAATATAAACATTTGCAAAAATGAAAAGGCAATCATTCAACTATGAACTGATAAGGACAAACATCACAATCTAGCAATATTATCATAACAAAGCAATGACACTATAACACCATGAATTTGACGAGTGGAAAACCCTCTTGGGGTAGAAAAACCACTCCAAAATGATGCCTTACTGGCTTAAATAAAACCACTATTTACAATGCCTTACATGCATAATTTAGAGCACCAACCCCTTACAAATTTAGGAACACCCATTCCAAGGAGCACCAACTCCTTTTAATGAATGACAATTATAACATCCTATTAGAACCCTAGAAGTGCATATTTTGCAACTCTAAAATATCAATAGAAGACTATGTATATAAATATTTCAATAAACACACTGAAGAAGAATGTTGTATAAATTGACATCTTCTTTTACAAAGTATCTGAGATTCAATGATTTTCAATGTAAACCCAGTTTCTTATCACTATAAAGATAAAAATCTGATGTTTCACAAGAGCTTTTTCTCTTTGTCTTAGTAACCCAAGAAATACAACAAAACCTTCTTAAATAAATGCATAAGCACCTCTGGAAATAGGTTTGTAACTGTAAGGACAACGTCCAGATAAGATTCTAGAAACCCTAACAGGTTTAAATCATGATCATCAAAAGATTAAGCATTTTACAAAAGTCTTAACAACATAACCCATAAGGGTTTGTAACAATTATGGCTAACTATCAAATAACTAAGAAACAAAATGCTATCATCTTGTGCATAAAACAACTTCCTTTCTTTTTTTTTCAAAAATAAATAATAAGATCCTTTTAATACCCTTAACAACTGTTTTAGCAAGAAAATTTCAATGCAAAACCGAAAGTATGTGATATTTTTTCCTTTATCTATTCATGGTGGGAGAAAGAGAAACAAATACCATAAATTACTATTGAAGACCATCATAACTGCCCAGCTAAAGGAACCATTATCACTTCCTTTTCAACTATCAAGCTCTTGCTAGCTCATAAGGTTTGTTGTCCATGCTTACAACAAACTTGATTCACTCCTCTAGTGTTGGCCAAAGAAGAACACAATTTTACAACTAAGAACAAAAAAATCCTCATGGCGGCTAGGGTTCCAAACCCTTCACACAATCAAAAAGATATTGCACTATTTTCCTTTCTTTCAATTTTTTCGAAGACTTTTTCAATCATAATAATGTTTTGAAGTCCGATACAAAGTAAAACACAATAATTAATAAACCATCATAATGCGTTTGAGTCCGATGACAAAGTCTTCAACCACGGATGTCGACACAATCATTCCACATCATAACCAACCATTCACTGTCGATGCCAAGTCACTAATGAGTGAAGCTTCTTATTCAAAACAATATTGATACCTTATGAATGGAAAATCAACACTTTCTACAATGTTGATGTCACATACAATGTGACTATTTATATTGCTATCGAACCAAAAAAGGTGACTCTTACCAAGTCACATTTATTTGAAAAATAATCAAATAATTTTCTAAACCAAGTTTCCAAAAGTATTATAATCCATGAAGAAAAAAAATTTCACACTAAATATCAATGAAGATAATATATATAGAAGTTTAAAACTTGTAATCTGCATTCCTATGCCTTTCATAAACTTGGATATTTTTGTGCAAACATGAAACATGTCATTCATATATCATGTGAAGCCAACTTACAATAGATCAAGTTGTATATACCACAATCTGAGAGTTATCAACTTGGATATACCTAAGTAACCATCTCGTATATCTGAAACAAGATATATACCCTAAAGCAAATATATGCTCTAAAACAAATGCATGTCCTGCTATAATGAACATGCTCTGTCATAATCTTGCTATAATGAACTTTCCCTGACATAATAAACACATGTCAAACATCAGTACCAACTTGTAAATTTGAGGGTGCATGCCATGAAACAACCATGTAAATCACCATGTAAACCAACTATAAACATCATGTGCCACCAAGATATATAAATATGTCACCATCACCAAAAATAGTTTTGTCATCAAGGACAAACAATAAACAACTGAAAGCAAACATAGATCCCTTCTGAAATCCTTTTCCAATCAATTACTTGTCTAATCTTCCATACTAGGCTCTAGGTGCCTGCTTCAAACCATATAAAGCTTTCTTCAACCTGCAAACAACATCCAGGTTACTTCCGGACTTGAATCCTTCTAATTGCTCAATTTAAACTTCTTCCTTCAGTTCTCCATTCAAGAATGCAGGTTTTATATCCATTTGATAGACTTTGAAATCCTTAAAATCTTCAAAAGCCAAAAATATCTAGATCGCTTCCATCTGGGCAACAAGGGCATAATGTTGATGATGATTTTACTCGCAACAAACAAGGCGAATAAATTCTTCACAGACAAGACCACAAAGAGCCTATCCTTCTTGAAAGATATGGAACAAAGACAACCTAAAGGGGAATTCTACATTAACAGGGCAAATATTGGCTTTCCTTCAATCCCAAGTCTCTGATAACTAGGTCATGGTTTCACTAGGGTTGCTCTCAGGTACTAATGTGATATTACTGTTAATCTCAAAGGGACTACGGTTATTTCTAGTTTTGTTAGGAATTATAAGCATTACACATAAAATTTCCACTTCATTTTTAAAATAACATCATGAAATCAAAATATTTACAATAATATTTCATGAACATCACAAATTCTTTACTATCACTTAAGTAGATTTAGCATTGAGCATTTAACAATTCTATGAAAAAACAAAAGATTTTCAATAAAATTTCTTCCATTCATTCAAATTTTGGAACATTTTCAAAATTTAAACATCTATTCTAAAATAAAGAATAAAAAATATTGAAAATTAAAAGTTTATCCCAGTTATTCTCCATGGACGCCCCAAAGAATCAATTAAAATAGAGCAAACCGCTTTATACTTCACCAGATTGCTTCACAACTACATATAAAAAGGTGTAAGCTTTTAAATAGAGGGGTTTCGTTTGTGGACATCGAGTAGGTTCTATATGCACCATTAAATAGCACAACATATAGTCTTGTTCGATTGAACTAACAAAACCAACTACAAAAGATACTAAGATAGGTAGCTATCTAATAAGCTCTAATATTAATCAATGTCTATGTGCATACAAAGTTTTACGCTGGAATGGTTCAGAAAATAGGAAAATAGAACAAAACTTAAAAGTTTATGCTCCTCTGACATCCACAAATTCTAAACTTAAAATAAAAATAAGGGAGGAGACGACCTTTTATATGAACAAGGCCCCAGAAGTCCAACTTAAAAGTTTATCTATAGAATTAGAAATAAAAAATTCAAATGTGGCACGTGGCATCTGCCAACTGTCATCGAGAATATTCTAGACTAAGTCAAGGCTTTGACTTCATCAGCAACAACACTTTACTTCATACTTCAGCACAAACACTTTTCATATGTCGAGGCTATCCGCTTCCTTCCAAAATACCAGAATAAGGAATATCTACTAGGACCAAAATCAACCTACAAACTCTAAATTGCAAACAAAATAAAACTTCATCACATTTTCGATGTCTGGTATCTGGTTCTTCATCTTCTCACTCATAACTTGGGGTCTAGAATTCTTTCTTCACCTTTCTTCAACTGATACTCTCGAAAAGAATTTGATACTTGATGCATACGTTCTTTCGAAAACCCTTGTATCGCCTTCCAAGTGAGCTTGAGCCTAATATATTCTTTAGATAATTGAAGTATGATACCATTCTTCTGCACTTTGTCTGCTTCATACCTGGCTATAGTGTTCTTGCATTGTATAATTTCATCAATGACCTCCTACGTTAGCAACTAAACAAGATCTCTATTTATTCTCTCTATCCATTTCTTGAAGGCTTTAGCTTCTTTTCCTTCTTGTACTAATGTTTTGGGATCACAACCTTGATGAACTAGTATTTCAATAAATTCTTGATTTTCACCAATCAATTTTCTGCATTCGACAGTGACCTTTTCAAGTCCTTCGATACATTGTATTAACATGTCACCTTCCCATTTCAACTATTTCTTCCATTTTTCTAGAAATGATAGTTCGTGTTCTGATATTACATTATTCTATATTAACTCTTGGATATTTGATTGCATGAGAATTTCAATGCTTCACCTTTCTTCGATGACTTTCTCCTGGCGAAATCTACATTCATCTTCAAATCTTTTCAATTTCTCTAAACGGTGGTATGCTTCCTTGTACTTCCTTATTGCATCTGTAATGAATTCTTCTCCTTGCTTTACCCAGTACTCAATCCATTCTTTAAACATATTCATTTTATGGTGAACTGCTGTAATGGCATCTACTTGTTCTTGCGACATCAAGACTAGATGTTTAGGCAAATCAACTTGCTCTTGACTGGATTTTTAATGACTTTAAAAAATGTTCCAAGGTAGCAATCCATTCCTTTAATTCTCTTTTCTTCTATTTGTATTTCTACAATCTAGCAACAATAGCATTCAAATTCACTTTTATTTCCTCTAACTCTTGCTTCCAAGATGTGTTTCCAAGGTTAATACTTGTTATCTTATACTCCTTGGGCGTTATTTCATGTCTATCCTTATCAACTATTGGAGTAGCTATTTGAATAGTTCTATTACCATCTGCATTTCTTTGTATGAAATGCTTTGTTTTTGCTTTGCGCCTAGGTTTAGGAGTGTCTACTTCTTGTATGAAACTATTAAGATCCAGAGGCAATATTTCCACTTCCACTAGGGAAGCCAATTCCCTGATTAACCAATTAGGTGTATCATCATCTTGTTGTACCTCTGTAACATTTCTTTGTTCCTGCTTACCACTTGTTTCAAGAACTTCTCTTTGACCTATCAATTTTTTTGAAATGGGAATTATTCAATGATTTATGGCATAGATTTGGGATTAGTAGGGTTTGACACTGTCTCCTTTGTTTGAAGACTTATATTTTCCTGTCTATCTAGATTTTCAACTTCATCTCTCTGAACATTACTTTCTTTATTCATTGCTACATCAGGGTTTTCTTCATTTTCAATTCCATCATCTGAAAACTATCTAGCTTCCTCTTCCTCAATTTCAATTTCAATTTCAACATGGCCTTTCTTTGATTCTTCAAAGACCTGCAACTGTTCATTAATATTTGGAACATTCCCAAGCAAAGGCTGGGAATCAAGAGTGTCTTCAACAATTATTTCATCAATAGGATCATACTCTGTAGTCTCCCATGTTTCCATCTCAAGTACATTAGGGTTTCCTGCCTCTGAGGTGAGTGTTCCTTGTATAAAATCTTCTTCAACATTTATGGGATTAGAACTTGTATCCTAAATTTATTCTATCACTAGATATGCCATGGGTTTGTCTTTATGCTTCTTTTCTTTCACTTTCTCCCACATAGCACCCCATTTGTCCACCTTTTCTTTAATTTTGGCTTCATCTTCTTTAGAAATTTCCTCTAAAACCACATGAATCTCTCCTAGTGCTTGTTTCATACTAGCCATGTTAACAAAATGGGGAGAGGTAAACAACGTTGTAGCTCTTTGAGATACAGATTTGGTTTGTGCACCAACATTTTTTGTTGCTCCTTTTTCTTCATCAATAATCACTCTAGTTCTTGGTTTTTTTGTAGAGGAAGATGCACCTTTAGGTTTTACTTTTGATTTATCTTTACCTCTCTCTTCACCTTTCTGTTTATCGGATGGTTTCATGGGAACTTCTTGTCTTGCAATTTCAAGGGTTCTTTCTTCAATTCTTATTCCTAGAGTTTCCTTACTAGTTTTCCTTCTCTTCTTAGTAGGCTCTCCACTCTCAAATGTTGTATCATCTCTTTGATTCCTCCTTTTATCTTCTAAGAATGTAGGATCAATTCCTCTTTCTCTCAAAACTTTACAAAAATAATCAATCCAGTGTTGAGTATACACTAAGACTAGTTTGGTGAGCTCATCAATTGATGTCATATCTTCATCATCAAAGCCTACCCTGTCTTCATTATAGAATTTTTTCAACACTTGGACATCATCCTCTTCCAACTGATCTAGAACATCATGAAACTTGAGAGTCCAAGCAAATCTTAGAGACATTCTTTCATATTTTCTTCTTCTTACCACTTACTCGTCTTCATAGTTAAGCCAATAATCTTCTAAGTGTGGCACATGAGCATGAAAACTAGCTATAATCTTAGCAATATTTCCTTCAATATCATAATATATACTCTAGGGTGGGAACTCTTCAAAATGGTATGTCCTCAGTTCTTCTTCATACAAGTCAGTCAATTTAATTGCACTACACTTGTAATTTCCTATTGCAATGGGGAATTTAAAAGAGGCCTTCTTGCGAGCATGGCTATAAAGAGCCTGAGATGGTTTCAACTGTCTCACCAATTCCAATAAAGTAATTTTATCTGTAGGTTACCTTGGCAACATGAATGGATTTCCATCAAATCCCTCCACTTTGATGTAGGAGTAAGTAGGGAACTGTATGTACCAACCTCTAATTGACCGAATGGCACTTTGTGCTTCCAGGGATAATCTTTTTTCTTTATCACCTTCCATTGTTCTGACCAATTTCATGGAGAATAATAATTGAATTTCCTATAATCATCTTTGTATCCATGGATGGTGACCTGGGGTAGATGTGCATATATCAAACTATTTCCAACCTTTGTGCCTAGAGTACCAATCCGTTTCAACACTTGTTTGCTGGCCCTCATAACATAGGAGTAAATAACATACGATGACATATAGAAGCATCTGGTTTTGGGAAACATGGTTATCTATTCATATATTTTTTCACTTATCAGCTTTCCCGAATGCAATTCCATAGGACTTTCCATCAGGCGGGATATTATTACAAACATCTAGGGTTCAAATTTGCTTCCATCTCTTAAACCAGCTACTCTGCTCAGCAAAGTTATAATATCTTGCATTTCTTGTTTGAACATAGACTTTGAATTACCTTGCTCCATTATGTAATGGGCTCTTGGCACCATTGGGTACTCATAATTTCTCTATTACGCTCTTCAACATTCTGATATGTCTTGCTTTTATCCTTTATATCAACATTGTACATTTGTGTGTAAATGGGGAGACCAAATGTGCATATAAGTCCTTTCTGTGATAGGTCCGCATAAATTCTCCTTTCTTTCTCAATGACCCTCTTGGTTGGGTTATAGTAATTCATACATTGCATAACTAATTCAGGGGCCTCCATCGCTGGCGGAAACCCTCCTGCCAAAAGTAACCCATTTGCCGCAACATTCTTGGTACATTGAGAAGCATTTTCTTGTAATATCCGTGAACATATTTCAATATTAGAAGACCATCCCAAATGAATGTTGGTAACCACTACATTGATTGGCATGGCTTGTGAATTACAATATTTGAATTCATCTTCTGGCCTTGCGTCAAAAGTGCTCATTTTGTCTAATGTGTTATGTAATTTTCAAAATGTGTGTCTTGTGTGCGAGTTAGGGTTAAATTTAACCAAAACGTATAGTTTATAAAATTTCAATTCTTTTTCAATTAAATTTAGGAAATTAGAGAATAATCAACATTTCATTTCTAAATGGAAATACCATTATCAAGATTTTTTAGCTTGAAAATCACTTAACACAATATAAAAAATTTAGAACATACTTGGTTTTGGTTGATAATGATGATATTTCAGAATGCTACTCCAAAACCCTTGGTAGCTGTGTATTGGTTTCTCAAAATTTATCTCTCCTTGCGCGCTAGTGTCATTTCATTACTTCAATGTCCTTCACAAATTTGCAATATGACACAAAGTGGAGTGTTGCAAAAGCAATTACATGCTTGAGGTGGTGCCAAGTACATAGGTAGTTCGCCACTTTCATTAATTACTTGTTATTTCACATTAAATCCTCGAATAAAGGTGCAATCATTACGGATTATGGTCCAAATCATGAACACCTAGATTTCTACGTGGGCTCACTACTAGAGAAGAAAGACGATGCAATGATTATATGTGGCAATCAAATGTCATGTTGATTCTTTGTAAAGTATATGTCATTAAAGATACATGATCAATTGGTGATCACCAAGATTGAGGCTTTCCAGTATTAACTTTTGAAAAAGAAATGTCAGGATCCAAAAATAACTGGTAGGCTTCAAAAAGAGAAAACTGGAACAAGAGAAAAGATCAAAAATTGAGTCCAAAAGATAGATTAACAAATTTTCAAATTGAACTCTTTGGTTTTTGACTTTTGAGTAAGAAAGAGAGAAGGAAACAAAAAAATACCAAGCTCTAGTAAAAAGAAAACTATTGAGATTGACGGCTTCGGTCAATGAAAAACTAGGTGGAGCTAAAATCATATGAAGATACAAATTCCCTTGGTGCAAACGTAGGACTCCAGAACTCTGATTTCCAGTAACATGTTAACTTTGTAAAAAAGACCGAAATACCAAATCTGGGAAACAAAGATTAAAGCAACAAAGAGGCCAAGTGAAATTGAAAGAAAGATCAGTAATCAACCGAGCAACAAAATGATGCCAAAGCAAACGAAAGAAAAAAGGAACAGAGAAAAAGAAAAAAAAAGGGGTCCACATTTTGCCAAGGGAAAAAATGGGGCGTGTTGTGAGACCACACAACACATAGGTCTCATCAAATTCAATACCTTCGATCTGAGTTAACCTTTGTAAACCAATCTTGTTTCTCATTACCTTTTTGTTTTCATCCAGCTTGTTCCAGAATACCCACTTTGTTCCAATTACATTTTTGTCTACCGGTTTGGGCAAAAGTTCCCAAGTCTGATTTTTCTCTATCTGATGAAGCTCTTCCTTTATTTCCTTCACCCAATTTTTATCATTACATACTTCTTCCACAATTTTTGGCTCAGTTTCCGATAGTAGACACAATAATACTTGCTCTTGAGCAGCTTTACTTCTTGTGGTGATTCCCTTATTCTTATCTCCAATGATCTAGTTTTCTGAGTGGTTTTTCTGTACAAACCTTGGAGTTTTAGATATAGTTGCTAGAGCCTCCTTTGTTTCTTCTTCTTCTTCTTCTTCTTCTTTCTCATCCTTTGTCATCCAACTCATCTGATTCATATTCAATATGCCTTTCAGGATTTCTTTGAACATCTACATCTACTTTCACATTCACACTTTCAACAATCTTGTTTAGTCTCTTGTTGTAACATCGGTACGCTTTGCTTCTTATAGAGTAACCTAGAAATATGCCTTCATTAGCTCTATTGTCAAACTTTCCAAGATTTTCCTCATCTTTACTGATGTAGCATTTGCTTCCAAATTTTTTGAAGTATTTTACTATGGGAGCTCTTTCATGCCATAGCTCATATGATGTCTTTCCATACTTCCTCTGAAATAGTACTCTGTTAAGGGTGTATACTACTGTGTGTATCCCTTCTCTCCAATAGACTTGTGGTAAACTTGCTTCCATGATCATTATTCTAGCTGCTTCTTGAACTGTCTAGTTCATTCTTTCCACTACACCATTCTACTTAGGTGTTCTAGGGGCAGATAGCTAGCTTTTAATGCCATGCTTTTCACAGTATTTTTTTAATTCATTAGAAGTAAATTCTCCTCCTCTATCAAATCTTAAACACTTGATTTTTTTTTCATCTTCATTCTCAACTCTTTCCTTGAAAATCTTGAATTTTTCTAAAGATTCTTATTTTTATCTTAAAAATGCAACCCAGGTTAGTCTGGAATAATCATCTATTAAAAGCATGAAATATCTCCCACCTTGTAAGCTTCTTGTTTTGGTTAGACCACATAGGTCATTGTGTACAAGTTCCAATAAACTAGTAGATGATTCTTTTTTTCTCTTGAATGTTTCTTGGTCTACTTTCCTTCTTGGCATCCTTTGTAGATAGGATTGTCTGGTTTGGTCAATCTTGGAAAATCTCTAACTGCTCTTGATGAACTTATCCTTACCAAATTGTCGAAATTGATGTGCCACATCCTTCGATGCCAAAGCCAACTATCATTAGATTGAGATACTAAGCATCTTTTTGTAGCTCCTTCTAGCTGATACATATTCCCATTTTTTCTTTTTCGAGCTACAATAATAGTTCTGGATCTCTTCTGGATCTCACAACCATCATCCTGAAACACCACATTGTAGCCATTTTCACACATCTATCCAACACTCAGAAGATTATGATATAATCCCTTCACATAGTAAACATTGTCAATGTTATGTTTTCCATAAAAGGTAATAGAATTGATTCCAACAATCTATGTTGTTTTATCATCTCCGAATCCAACAGAACCTCCATCATATTTCTCAAGCTTTACAAACTTTATTTTATTACCGGTCATGTGATTCGAACATCCACTATCAATCAACCATTCATCTATGTTTCTTTTAACAAATAATGCAACTTCATTGCTATCATTAGATTTCAGACAAATATTAGAGATATCAAATCTAGGTTCATCCTTTTCCACCAAAAACAAGCAATCTTCGTGATCTAATTCATCATCTAAAATTATGGAATTCTTATTGACATAGTAGGCCTTCTTATTGATCTTTTTAAAATTTTGTCTTGATCCGCTTTCTGGACACTTAGTTTATAAATGACCAATCTTTCCACATCTAAAGCATTTAAGAGGTAACAAAGGAGCAAGTGGAGTAACCAAGAGCAAGGGATAGAGCTTTGAGAAGCTCATTAGGAATAGGAAGATCTGGTAGGACAGTTGCCACCCCTCCTGCTATTCAAAAGTCCTCTGGGACTAAGAAATGTACTAGAGAAAAGATGAAAAAAATTGATAGTCCTCTGGTAAAGGAGAAGTCCCCTCCGATTATGTAGACAACAAGGCTTGAGAAGAATAAAACTACTACAACAACACCACTTGCAGCCCTTGCCAAGAAAAGAACAAAACAAAAGAAAATAAGGGAAAATAATATAAGTGTAAACATCAAAGAGGAAGAATAAGAAGTGGAGGAAGAAGTACCCCAATTTTTTTGGAATAGAAGAGATAAATCTTCATTGAGTGAAGCAAGTTCCAAGAAATATAAAATGGATGTTGTAGATATAGATGAGGAAGAAAAAATAGAAAAAGAAAAATAAAAAGAATATTTTGTAGTTCATATGTAAGAAAAAAGAATCCACCAAGGATGTGTCATTAGAGAAGAAGAAAGAAGAAACAAGGCAGAAGAAGACATTCAAATGAAAGCAAAAAGAAGAGCAAATAGAGCTAGTAAGACCTCACTCTCTCATGAAGTTAGATGTACTATTCAATAAAATTTTGAAGTATAAAATGTTAGCAAAGACTATGACCCTATACAAAGAAGCAGATGAGGTGGATAAGGCCACCATTGTTGAGGCTATCATTAAGTATATCATTGTTTTAGAAGTTGACATGAAAAACATTGAAAAAAATTCCTACAAAGCTATGGAATATCTTGGTGAAGAGAATACAAGAAGCAATTGAAGAAGAAGGAAAAATAAAAGAATATGCATTGGAGAAGATTGGTGCTCCTCTTTTAGAGGAAAATAGAGCCACATTGGTTGAATTATACAACACAAAATTTAGGGTAAAGCAAAGGTAACTACCCTTATGGGTAGAGATAAGAATGAGTTTGAAAGGCTCTGAAAGGAGACAGTTGAAAAAATATCAGATATAACAAAAAAATATGGAATGACTTGAAAAGATACTGCTCAAGAAGTCACTATAGGAGAAGAAGCACAAGACATTGATGCTCAAGATAAGCATGTAATAGATGAAGGGTATACTCAGGATAATGTTCTTCTAGATGTGGAAGAATTGACAAAGGAAGATGAATAAACAAAAAAGAATGTTGGTGAAGATGCAAAAAAGGAGGATACCTCTCCTCCTCCAGTACTTGAAGAGAATGTTATTCCTCCAATTACCACAGATAAGCCTACTAAGGAAGAATTCCTCCAATTACCACAGATAAGCCTACTAAGGAAGAAAATGTAAATAGGGTTGGCAAAGAAGAGAATGTTGATGAAAAGAAGGAAGACAAACAATAAAATAATAAGAAGGGTGATGAAGATAAGAATGGAGATGAAAAAAATAAATAAGACACACCGGTGAACTTTGGAAAGAATGTGGAAAAGGATTTGAAGGTAAATATTATAGAGAATATAAAGACTTCTAGTGAATCCTCTGACTCCTCTAGAGATTCCTTGAAGAATCTACTTAGTATGCAGCTCAAATTTTAGTCTATTGTATTATCACAATTTCTACAACTCCCTATGCAACAGGGAAATGTAGATCTTGATAAGATTTCCCCACTCCACAAGCTTCAATTGGGAGATGTATTCCATGCATCTTCCTAGAAGGAGATTATAGAAACACATCAAAAGAGTGGAGAGCTAATGGAAGAAGTTGTGAAGGAATTGCAAAAGGCTATACCCAGTGCGAGTATTGACACTTCACTTTCTGGTATGGAGGATTTAAAGCTTTGAATTGATACTTTCAAAGAATATACCTCTGATCTTAGAGGACAAGTAGAAAATGAAGTTGAAAAGAAAATAAATGATAAGAAGATGTTGGAAATCATTGAGAAGTGTGTTATTGCACACAAAAAGTTTCAAGAAAATTTAAAGAATGTACAAGTTTATGTGGATGAGGAAAAGGCTATATTCCAATATTGTATGAAGTGGCTCGGAGCCACACAAATCATCAAGAGTGAAATAGACTCCATTGAGTCTCAGATCAATAATGTCTCAAGTGCCTATGATCCAACACTTGATCTGGTTGGAGACACAAGGATTGTTATTGAAGACTTGCATAAGAGATTCTTCCAGCTACAAGCCCAAAAGGGGCCAAAAGGATAACATCATTTTGTAGTTTTGAGAGCTAAGGGACTTTGTGAATTCCAAATTCATATCTGTTTCAAGTGCCATTTTGAGTGCTAACAAAGCTACACAAATAAATCCAATACCTAGCACACTGAAAGAAGGAGAAGATATACTAATGGAATTTGAAACACAATGCAAATTGCTTGGGACAACCAAGAAGACATGGGAAGAAGGAAAGTAGGCTTGGCAGACTCATGTGCAAAAGCTTCAAGAGTCAATCTCCTCTAGTTGACAACATTTCTATTCTTTATGCATTTCTATTTTTTAGTTTCAAATTATTTGTACATATGCAAAGTATATAGAATGCTTTCTTGTACAAGTTTTTGTTTTTTGCTCTGGTACATGACTTAGGGGGAGCTAATTAAATCTTTTAGTTTGTACATATGCATATATTTCTCAAGGGGGGATCTGGTATGTGTAAGGAATTTTTTTGCATGTGCTCTTTGCCCTTGATGTCAAAGGGGGAGAATATTTTGGAGATGATTTGGCATGCTGTTGTCAATGAAAAAGGGGGAGATTGTTGGAAGAATGAGGATTTTTTCATTGATGCAGTTGTTGGCAACATGAGCATGAGGGATAAGTACAAGGTATACTATTATGTGTTGCAGTGTTGTCATTGATGTCAACATTGTATCTTGATATGGAGATCATGGTTCAGATCATTTTGATTGGTTCTAACATGTTTTGGGATGTTTGCATAAGACAATTTGCAAGGTTTGATCTAGTGATGCCATCTATGATGAAATATGACTAAGTGTTTAAATACAAGTATTTATGGGAACAAAGCATCTAGTTTTTGGGTCCACATTGGTCTATGCACTAAAATTTCACTCTATGGTTCTAGAATAATGCTTTTGGTTGGTAGAAACATCTAATTCTAGAATTCCATCTTATTTTGGCCCTTGGTTTAAAATTTATGAACGACAAAAATTTGGCCTGACAGTTACAGTCATTTCCTTTATAGTGCATATGCGTTGGAGAGTCCGCACTTCTTCACAAATAGGATTTTGGTTTTGTGGACTTAAGGAGATGTTGAAAGATGTCAATAGAGTGTGAATTCCAGATGGCATAGTATTTTTAGGTCCATGTGTCCGAATATGGGTATACAATTGAAGAATTTTTGTATTAGGTCTTCTACGGTGCAAACCTAATAGGTGTAAAGGTATGCGAAGGTTAAGTAAGCATTACTGAATTATGTGGGAGATATTATAGGTCCATGTCGACCTATTTCAAATTGTTTTAAGGATTGAATTTTGGCACAGGGTGTGTGTGGAAGGATTTGAGCCGACAAGTCATATATTGTATATTTTGTATGATACATCTAATTAGGCCAACCTAATTGATGAAGCAAATATATAAGTTAGATCATTTTCAGTGTCTTGAGATATGTGAAACATGCAAGTGATGTGAATGATGCAAATTGAGTGAATACAATGTGAATTTAAGTTGTGAATGTTGAGCAAAATATTAGAGTGATGCGAATGCAAAGGAAATCAGAGTGTTAGATCAATATCAAATGAAGTGTGTAAAGTCAGCTTATTGAGCTCTATTGGAACTGTATTTCATGCATATGATAGATGCAATTGTAATAGTTCAATCTAAGCTGTGAACCTCAAATTTTCTTCTCTCTTTTTCGCTTAGTGGGCAGTGAGTCCACCTATAGTGAGAACTTATGTCATATACTATAACAGGTTATAATATATTGTGAGCTAATCCTCACCGTGGCTTTTCCCATTTTGGGTTTTCCACTTAAAAATTCTGGTGTTAATGTGTTATGTGATGTTGTTGGATGTTTCATGCTTTCTTTTAGTTACTATAATTGAATATGCTATGTGGATTGAATGTTTAAATGCTTGAAGGGTTTAAAAGAATACTGATTCACCCCCACCTCTCAGTAGTCCAAGTGTTCAATAGTGGATGTATTATATGGGATGATGTGGACCTAGAATGACAAGCTATTATAATGGATGCTATGGTTATGAGTGTCAATGCTAGTCTTAACCTAGAAGGTATATGTCAAACTAGGTTGTAGACAAGATGATGATGTAAAAATGGTGGACACCTAAACCATAGCAAGAGGATAGTACTAATCCAATAAAAAAGACAAAAAATACTTTTGGTTTTTTGTATTTTTCAATATTTTTGGATTTTTTTCTTTTTGAAAGCTTACACTAAGAAAGATAGAAGATTAAAAATCTAAGGATCAAAAGGATAAAGTCTTTATCCGACTTCAAGTGGGGAGGTTCTACTCTAAAATGACAAGCACAAAAGACACACCAAATCTAAAATCATTTAGGTGGGAATGACTCCTAGTGTGGTCCCATAACAAAGCTAATACCATCTACCATGTGAATTGATAGCTAGGGAATGCAAGGTTATGTACCACCTCTACACCCCTTACCTTTGAGGACAATTCATTTTCCCAAGGTTAGCTCTATCTCAACACATGAAGGTATATTATGACTAACTTCAGGGTATGATATACATCCCTTACACCATATTAGAAGACAATAAAAGGAATTGGGCTTCTATTTACAATCTCACTAGGGGAGATTTGTGAACTAAGGGAATTTCTATATGCACGAGGTTAGGAGGGTATCTCCTCTTCTCTTCACCTCACAAGTCTCAATATACTAAGGGTCTTGGGAATCTGTTATGTTGGTGTGATTAAAGTCTTATACCTAGTTAATTCTTTACTAGGACTTAGGGGACTTATTCACATGTTAAGTTTACTTAGGATATAAGTGTTCTTCTAAAAGTCTTAGTTGTCTTATCTAGATTTCACATTATCCTAGGTAGTTGTGAGTTAGTTGTCTCATGTGAAAGGATTAAGAAACTTGTCATGATCTTGTCTAATCCTATCTCTCACCTTGCCTTTATAAGCAAGGCATCTCTAGCATATTTTGTATCTTGATAGTATATTGATCACATCTTGATCATAGTGTATCATATCGTAATTCTTGTTTGGTGGAATAACGTCTTTCATTGTTGCTTCTCTATATTGCTTGTGGAGGTTATTTGGTGTTGCAGATTGAAGATCTTGGTTGCTCACTTCAACCAAGATTTTAATTGCCAGGTTTTTTTTTCCTCAATTTCCGATAGGGTCATGTGGGTGACCAAGAGCCAACCCCCAAGGACTAAAATTTTGTACCTATTTAGCCTTCAAAAGTGCCTAAAATAGGCCTTTTTTAATTTTACATTGCACTAGGATATCTTATTTTTGCCAACGAGATATCATCAAAAAGGTGGTTTGACGAGCTTTACAATGGTGTAGGTGTTTTTTTGTAGATTTTTCCAATTTTTTCAGCTTGAAGGTACATGTGCATTTATTACTTGTAACTGGCATGACTTTTGCATACAAAGTCAAAATTTGACAATTTTTTTTTAAATTCCTTAGAAAATTGCAAGGAATCTATTTGTAACCTTTATTTTCAGTTTTGACAAGCCATTTTTTCAAAAATTGTATAAATCATCATAAATGGTTGATTTGAGCTTGTCACTTGTACAAATTGAAAAATTTCTTCATTATAATTTGTTGGGGGGTCACAAATTCAGTTTTAATACATCTTGGGGGGTGAAAAGCAATATTTAAGTGCGACATCTTTTTTTCTCTTGGTTTTCTTCTATTCAACATGGTAGATCTAAGACAAATTGAACCACTCACTCCACACAATTATCATACATGGAAGCTAAAAATGACTCAATTATTAAAATCTAAGGGTCTATGGAAAATTTTAGAAGCACAACAACCTAATTTCACAAGGGAATATGAAAAATTTACCCATAGATGTAAAATGGATGAAGCAAAAGGGCTCATTGGCTTACATGTATCTAAAACTTGTTTCATATTACATACTATAAAACACCTAAGAATGTTTGGGAAAAACTTGAAGAATTGTATGGTAAATTCAATTAGTTTAGAGCCTTGTAGCTTCAAGCAAATCTACAATCACTCTCTCCAAATGCATTTCCTTCTCTTCAGGATTTTCTTGCACATTTCAAATTGATTTTGTCACAATTAAAAGGGTGTGGGCATGATAAATCTACTTATGAATGTATCTTCTTAATTCTATCTAAGTTAAGAGGCTCTTATCAAGTGTTCTCTTCCAATTTCTATTCAAAAATGGATGACATGGGGAAAGATTATAAAATTCCTTCTTTTGAGTTGTTTTTGAGCGTCTTACTAGAGAGTAGGCCAAGTTGGTTTAGTTGGATGCACTACCTAGTTCTAAGAATGATGCTCTAATGGCTCAATCTTCCAATGGTAAAGGAAAGAATTAGAAGAAGCCCAAGACAAAATCATCTTCAGGTAGTGAGTCTCCCTCCAATCTGAAGCAAAAGAATAATCAAAAGTCCACTCCATCTCCTTCTTCTACCTTTGGAGATTATTCTTCCAAGTCCAAGAAAAAGAAAGGAGATCCTTGGCCATTTTGTGGAAAAACTTGGAATGATGAGTTTCATTGTTTCAAGAGACTAAATGCCTTGGAGGAAGCTATGAGGAAACACAATATTTCAGTACCTAAGTCTTCTTCCATGGGAAAAGAGCAAGCTATTTCAACATGTGTCATTCATTCATCTTTCTTGATTCAAATTCTTCACATCACATGACCAAATCATGTGATCTTCTTGATTCCATTGCTCATACCTCTACTTCTCATATTGTAGTTGGAAAATCTTCACAAGTTCCTATTTTGGGGATAGGCTCCATTCAGATGCTAGATGATTGCACTAAGGATGTTCTTCTTGTTCTAGATATTTCAACAAAAATACTTTCCATATATCATATTTTTCATTATGAAGATGTAAACCCAGTTGAGTTTACTCCATAGAATGTGACTATTAGAAAGTTGAAAGATCCTAAGAAGGTTGTTTCTATAGAGATAGTTGATCATGAGAACCATTTGTATCAATTTTATGGATTTGAGTCATCCATAGGTTCATGTTTTATTTATCATGTTGATTCAATGAGCAAGCTTTGGCATGAAAGATTTGGGTAGTTGAACTATATATATCTTCAACAGATGCACACACACAACTTAGTGGTTGGTATTCCTAAGATCTCTTGCACAAATGGATTTTTTCAAGGTTGTGTTCTTGAAAAAAAATCAAGATCCATTTCCTAAGGGTCAAGCTACTCGTGCAACCACACCACTTGAGTTGGTACATAGTGACCTCATGTCATTCCCAACTCCCTTTTTTAGGGGCTAAGTATGTGCTTACTTTCATTAATGATTTTTCTTAACACACATGGGTCTAATTTTTGAAGCTCAAGAGCATACAGTTCTCACCATCTTCAAGACCTTCAAAACATTTGTGGAGAAGCAGTTAGGTTTTTCTCTATCAGATACACACAAATAATGGGGGGAGTATGTTAATTAGGCATTTTAGGATTTTTGCAATGAGCCTGGTATTCTTCATCAACACACAGTTCCTTACACTCCTCAATAGAATGGTGTGACAAAGAGAAAGATCAGGACTCTATGAGAGATGGCCAATTGTATGATTAAGTCTAGGTCCATGGCTCCAAAATTTTGGGCAAAATCTTTCAATTGTGCCAACTATATTTAGAACTATATGCCTCACAAGGAAGTGTGAAATATGAATCCTGAGGAGGCTTGGTCTCAGCACAAGCCTAATGTATCCTTCTTCATAGTATTTGGTAGTGAGATTTGGGAATTTATTTTAGATGATCGACATAAATCAATGGAGAAAAGGAGTCAATGGTTCATTTTTCTTAGCTATTGTGAGGATGTGAAGGCATACAAATTGTTTGATCTTGACACACAAGATGTTCATTTTTGTCATGATGTTCAGTTTGTTGAATCTTTCACATAGATAGATCCTCCTTTGACTTCTTCTTCATCACGACCTACTCAATCTTCTTAAATTGAGGATTTTTTACTTCTTGAGGAATATTCCGATGATGGTCTTGATCCACCTCCTTCTAATCCACCCACTAGGACACGATGGGCTCATGTTACTCTTGATGAGGCTGGTACTCTTTTTGGTGATCCCACAGATACTTGCCACACGTGTTCTAAGACTTCAAGAATTAGTCTTTTGAGTCATGCCATTTTCAATGATCCTCAGAAGTTTTTAGATATTTTAGGTATTCCTGAGTGGGATAGTGCTATGGCTGATGAGTATTCTTCTCTGATGAAGAATCATAGTTGGGATCTTGTACCTCTTCCTAAGGGAAGAAAGTCGGTTCGGTGCAAGTGGGTGTATTGTACCAAATATGCAACAAATTGTTCCATTGATAAGTACAAGGCTCCTCTTGTTGCAAATGGGTTTTCACAGGTTAAAGGAACTGACTATTCCAAGACCTTTGCTCCTATTTCCAAGATGGATTCTATTCATCTTGTCCTTGCTATAGTAGCATCACAGGGATGTTTAGTGTATTGGATGGATGTGAAGAATGATTTATTGCATGGGGATTTTCATGAGGAGATATTTATGGAGCAACCACTAGGTTTTTCTTAGGACTCTTCACTTGTTTTTATCCTTCGACATTCATTGTATGGCCTCAAACATGCCCCTTGGGCTTGGTACAAGAAGATGGATATCTTCTTGCTTGCTTTCAACTACACTCGCTTCCATTCCTATCCTACAGTTTGTACTCGTAGACATGTAGAGGATATTCTCATTCTTGTGCTCTATGCGGATGATTTGATTCTCACAAGGAGTTCCACTTCAATGCTTCAGAGTACTCAATGAGAATTGATGGAGAAATTTTATATGACCAACCTTGGTATTTTGTATTACTTCCTTGGTCTTCAGGTTCATCAAATTTCTGAGGGGATATTCATTTTCTAGTAGAAGTATGCTCTTGATTTAATTCAAAGATTTGGCATGGCTGATTGCAAGCCTTCCCCCACTCCTTTCAATCATGTATTGTATTTTCTACCAATTGCACTACTCCTATAGTTGATCCTACCTTGTATCAAAATTTGGGTGGCAGTCTTTTGTACTTGACACATAGTCATCATGATATTTCTTTTGCGGTTGGACTTGTCTCTTTCTTCTCACAAGAGCCTCATGAGATTTATTGGAAGGCCGCCAAATGTATCTCGAGATAAATTTAGGGCACTGCTCATTTTGGCATTCATTATACACCAGGAGCTTCTCAAATTATGGGCTTCATTGACTCAGACTGGGCTGGTGATGTCAATGATCAAAAGTCTAGTTTTGGCTTTATCTTTTTCCTTGGTTCTTGTTCAATTGCATGGTCATGCAAGAAGAAGAATTTTATTGCATTATCATTGACAAAGGATGAGTATCAAGGTGCATATCTTGCTAGTCATGAGGTTTTTTGGCTTGTACAGTTGATGAATGAGTTCAGATTTCCTTCCACTCAACTTGTTAGGTCTCAAAAATGCAGGTTGTCAATCCTAAGAGGATGCTAGGTTCTATGATCAAATTTACAATGTTTTTGGGCTAACGAATGGAGTTAACCTATGTGGTTGATGACTCCCTAAAATTCAGGCTCTACTAAATCTAGGCGGGTGAACCTTGATAAATGAAGCATATTTAAGCAAGTTGTGTAACTTAGTTTGATCTAAGGATGTATCCACTGTGGCATGAAATGTGAAATAGATGAAAAGTTAATAACTACTCCGACTCCTAGTGCTGAAATTTGAAATGTGAATGTCTGACTGAGATTTTATGAAGCTTTGTAATGAAATAGGTATGACCAGTGCCTAATTCTATTGGGTTAATGGAGTCAATATTTTTATGATGTATGTGTCCTATTCTTGGATACAGTTCAAACTGTTTGGCACATTTATAAGTTTATGATTGGCATAAGCGTGCAAGAATGTTATTATCAAGTTCTTCTTATCGATCCAAATGACCTTTTCCAGATTACTATGATTAATTAAGAGTATTTAATCCTTACTTGAAGGATCCAATTAACTGAATCACACATGAGAAACAAATGTGCCTTGATAAATTGAATATATACTTGATACACCAATTTAAAAAATGCGGAAACATCAACCCTAGAGACAACCAAATAATATTTATCAATGAATTCAACAAAACAATAGACACCTGAAGTTGAAGACCAATTTAATTCTTCTTATCATTTATATTACTTCAAAAGATAGTACACTGCATATCAAAAGTTTTCTCTTCTATGAAATACTTATGCTAATAATGCTACTACTCTAATGATGATCCCAATTTAATATATCTTTTAATCCGACCTTAGTTTCCCTTATATATATGGGAAGCTACAAGCTTCGGGCCTTTACAAAAGTAGTGTTGTTTCTTAACTAAAATAATAACAACTATATTAGACATAAACAAGAAAAAACTAAGAAGTCTACAACAATCTACGATGCACCACGATCCATTAATCTTTATTAGGTACTTGTGATCACTGAAGATATGTTCAAGGTCCATACTCCATGATAAGGCATCAGATAATTACGAGACTTCACTAACCCCTGCTTCTCACTTTTTTCAAGTGATAAACAAATTAACTTTAGACAAATACTCGATATATCCTATTTTAGCATAAGTATCAATTTTGCTAATGATATCTTTCGTGGCATATTTAAGAGAAAAAAATCATTCCAATTGTATATGTTTCTTCTTCATCACCCTCTCTTCATCATTGATTTCATCAAGGGACACTGGTAAATACTGAGTGATTTCATCTTTCCATATATCGTGTTCCTTCAACTCCCCTTCATCATTAATTAAGTTTGGTAAATTCATACTCAAGGATTGGTTGAAATCACTAAGTTCTTGCATCAATATGGTGGTGAAATTATCATGCATATTCATCAATTCTTTGTACTCGTGGAACACCTACTCATCAATATTCTCCTTGGCTTTTATTTTTTCTTCTATTTCTTTCATTCTGTGGTGTAGTCTATTATGTTCTTGATAGGCTACAAATGTCTTTCTATGGATAACCCAAACCTTATATGTTTTCTTGAACATCTTGTCAAATCTCTTTCTTACTAACTCTGAAGCCATTTCAAATTTAGTATCTTAATTCCTTTCTTAATTCCTCATGTTTTTGATGAATCATTTCATACTTTTTCTTCCAGTACGTGGTTTCAGACATAGCTTCAAGTACCTTTCTTTCACAATCTACCAATGGAGAGTAAATTCTAGAGGAGGAAGGAAACTTATCTCTATGATTAATCACCTCTTGTTTTAATCTCTCATTTTTAGAAGCAAGCCCATTGTTTTCTCTTATCAAATTTTAAACTTGAGCCTTGGTGAATCTAGCAACATTGACTTTCAATTTAGCTATCTCAATAGGATCTGTATCTCCCACTTGCTACACTAAAAGATGGCCAAATAATTGATTAGGGTTATCAATAAGTGTGGGCCTCTTCCTAGGTGGGTATAGAGCCCAAATCTATAGAGTAGCATTATTCGAATGATATCTTGAGCCAGTATAAAGCTTGTCACTAGCTTCATCTGTCAGTTGCAAGGTTTTATTTTACCCCCTTATGAAATTGTCAAAAACTATAGTTGAGTTGATATCCCATCCTAGGAGAAGCATGACCCCAACCTCCTGTAGTAGCTCTCATCCTCTTTTGGGGTAATATTTTTCATTTCATTGTCAACTTCCTCTTGTAATTATTTTAGAGCATCAACTTCTTGCTCAGGATTAATTTATTTCATTCTTTCTCTTATTATTTTCCTTTGTATTCATAAATGAATGACTTAAACTTTATGGTTTGAACAAATGCATCATCTAAAATGAACTCTTCACTTGCACGGTGTCTCACATCATTAGAGAGTTTATTTAAAGCTTCAAATGAGACTATACTCCTTTATGTGGTAATTCATATTGGGGGATAGTAGGAGCAGTTATTTGTGTGACCTCATCTTCCTCTTCAATGTCAAATTCAATTGTAATGGGAGTGTTAAATAAGAAGCTAAGATCTGGAGTGATTTGTGGTGATGAATGACTTAAAGGAACTATATGTTTGGCTTGTTTCCTAGAACAAGCATCTCTTTTTTTCTCAAAGGCTATGAGAGGTACATCCTTGGTTATTTCTTCTTCATGTAGGATTAATTGCTCAAATCTTTCCATAGGGTCTTGTATTTCATGAAAGGATTTTGTATATAATGGATCATGGCTTTTCCTCCATGCCTCTACCATCATTACCCTATTGTATGCATCCTTTCTTATTCTTTCCTGAGGTTCATCATAGTTTTTGATTAAATAATCTACAAAGAACTCATGCTCATATCATTTCAAATTCTGTGTCATTTTGGCAATGTGAATGAATGTTCAGGATTGAAAATTTCCCTCTTATTTCCTTGTGGCATACCATAATATTCTACCTTGCTGCCAACATGATCATATCCCTTTTTTATAAACAATAGTAAAATCACTAAAACATAAAGTTGTTCAGGCATGAGAGATTTCTTACCATAACTCTTAAGATGCATATAATTTGAATACGTTGATTGCCTCACTATCTCTAAATATGCAATTCTGTTAGGAACTATTCTAGACAGAAGGAATGGAGTTGCCTAAAACCCACACTCTAATCATAGTGCATTCCTCATAGGTGTACCAATCTCCCTAGTTGTGGTTTACCTTTCCATTTTGGTTTTTCACCTTAGGTCTAAGGAATCTTTGTATCTCAGGGGACAAATTATAATCACAATGATGACCAAACAATTTGTCTAAGGGCTTCACAAAGTGCTCTTTGAAGTACAAGTAAAGAGACCTCCTGCATCTACTATCCCAAATTGAAGTCCACATTTGTATTGGCCTTATGTTCTCATCTTTATCTAAGTCCTTAATTCTCAGTTATTCTCCCGAAGTCCCCATGAATTATCCTTCATACAAGATCATGTGCATAAGTAAAGAATATTGTTTGAAATTAATTGCATCACTATTATTTTTTATGGAAGCAAGTGATGTATTTATAACCTCTGCTAAGTATTCTGGATAGTCGAAAGGTCTAGCATCTTGGTTCTAAACATTTGTAGCTAAGATCATAGGGGCTATAGCCATTTTGGCAGGAAAATATATTCTGAATACTTGTCCAACTGAGTAATATATATATTGATAATATTCTTCAAACAAATCTACAAAAAAGGAGGTCGTTCACTACTAGAGAATCTTCTGAGATGATCCCCTTTGTCCCAGGGTCTATGTAAAGGAAATTTCCATCTTTTGTAACTCGTGTCCATAGTGTAGAATTCTTCCAAAATATCTCTAATTCTCAGTGGCATTTTAATAGATGTGTCTAATTGAAAAACCATAACATTAGAATCTCTAGTGATGGGGAGAAAGTGTGACCCATCATGTGAATGAATCGTCCTCATTTTGGAGTTATACATTTTGGCCGATACCTTGATTAATTCCACACTGATAAAAACATTCAACACAACGAGCTTTCCTAGATTCATATTCCATGGGTTTGACACAAGCTTATGCATATACTTCTTTCTATAACGGTATATGAATATGTCATATCCTTGCTATGGAGTCCATACATCTCCTAGGTTCTTGTGTTTATCTTCTAATTTCTATGCTGAAGGATTTAATTGGTTTGTTCATCTAGATTGAATCAGTGTCACCTTCTTTCAGCTTCTCACTATTGCTCGATCTCGCATCCTCCAACTTTCACCTTCAATTCATTAAGACTCTGAGAGCTTATGAACAAGATATATCAAGATTTGGAACACTTCTATTGACTCTGGTTCATAAATTTCATCCCTTCCAACTTGCTAATTGATGGTGGCATTAATGTTAGTTGTCTCTTCGAAAGCCACACCAGTAATGTTAACCCAATGAGAAATAATTTTTCACTATGTCGAAGAGACTTTAGTTACACTCTTTTTGATATCTTGTTCTCCCTTTGACATGCTTGTGCCCTTGTTTCCTTCTTGGAGTTTCAAAGAGACATGTGATTACTTCTCTTTGATATCATATGGTGTTTCCAAAAAATTTATCATGGGTATTAATTTATTTACCACTTTTCTTATTTTCTAGAATCTTCTTTCTTTGTTATCAGAGTTTCAGTGAGATTTGCAACCATCTCCCTTCAATATGCCAATGTCCCTTCAGAAAATAATATTCTTTTGTTATTGGAGTTTTAGAGAGACTTCTATTTGTGTCTCCCTGATATGAGTTTCTCTCTTCGATGTTTCTTGGCTTTATTCTTTATTTCAGAGGTTCAGAGAGACATACTATTATTTCTCTCTGATATCCTATAGTCTCCTTGAAAACATTACCTAAGTGATACTTTGTCACGCTCTTTATATTTCTTCTCTCATTATCAAAGTTTCAGAGATACTTTCATTGATGTCCTCTTGATATAAGCTTGTCTCTTTGATAATTTATTTTTGACTATTTTCAGAGTGTCGAAGGGACTTTTACATTACTCAGCCCAATAATTCAATGTCTCCTCGAAATTGTCACTCCATTAGCCAAGTCTTTGACTTGACAATTTTCCATTAATTATTGCATAATGTTCAAGAGATGTTTTTCTATTTCCTGAATGCCAAAATAATTTATCACATTAAAAATATTAAAATTCCTTCGATGTCTTATATTTCAGCTTATCGGAGAGACAAAATGTCTTTTCCATTTGAAAAACTCAAGTGTCTTCAAAATATCCCTTTTCGAGCTATTAGAGAGAATTTGAAATATGTCCCTTGGAAGTGTGGTAGTCTCTTCAATATTTCGTGTTGGCTTGTTTTATCTGCTTATCGAAGAGAATTTCAAAAGAAACAAAGAAAACATAACATAAATAAAATGATCTAAATTAGTCTTCAACAACACATCTTGCAAACCATAAATTAGTAGTTTTCAAACTTTATCTTTACCCAATGGGATATGGTGCATTTAGATAATCAATCTAAAAACATAATAAAGTAATAAACCAACAAAAACAAACTAAACCAATGAATTTCTTAGGAGTTTTGATAAAAAAAATTTAAAAATCACTAAAAACAAGATTGTATGCAAAAGATATGAGCATTTGAAGTTTACAAAAGAATCATGTATTTGAATAAATTTTACTTGATGATGGAGATTGAATCTAGAAAAATGGTTTGATCCACAACATAAAGCTGTGAACCAACTTTCCAATGCCTATAAAAAATTAAAAAATCTTGTCAATTATGTAAAAAAATTTAACATGTTTATGAGATAGCTTGTTTAAAGAGTTCAAAGAGAAGGATATCCCTTATCCCCCAGGCACTTTTGGCCTAGTCCCCACATGACTAGGGGTTGGCAAAGAGGTTGGGTGTTGTGTAGTAGGCTCCTATGGCCAATTAATCGACTGGCCTATGTCCAAGGGTTCATTATTACAACTTCTAGTCCTCCATGTGACTAGGAGCTAAGATTAAACAAAATTAATAATAAACAAGCAAAATTAATAATAAAGATAAAATTAAGAAAATTCAAATGAAAAAAATGATAATTTATTAAGGAAAAACCCTAACAAGTTTCCCTTGAGTTCTTTTGTATAACATGTAGGTTATAGGCTTGCATAGGTATATACTCATAAAACATGCCTACTATGCCAATATATAAAAAACATTGTGTGCATATATACTTACCAAATTTTCCCATAATTTGACAATATGCATCACCAAAGGATATACACAGTAAATATATTGTTCTGATTCTATATATATGTCAACCAAAGCGTATATGCCTATGTATACACCTATGATCAAGGGATATTTGTTATGAATACCATAGATTAGGAAATATATGTCTATGTATATGTTGCATGTAATTCCTATGTATACATCCTCAAATTTCCATGTATATACCTTGTGTATACTCAATGTATATCTACCCTATAGCCTAGTGTGAAAGGAAATATGCATCCACCCAAGGTAATTTCCACATAGCCCAAATAGAGAAATCTATGCAAACAAGTATTCAAAATCCATATGCAAAAGAATAGAAAACATACCATCAAAGATGACATAAGATATACCCTAGGAAAACCCTAAAGAGGGAAAAACCCAACCTCCAAAAATATCCATCACTCATGTTTTATTCAACAATAAACATTACAATACATCTTCAGATTTATCCCTGAGCACCTTTGAAATGTCAAGCCCTCTACAAGCACTCCATGTGAACAATGTAGGGATTTTTTTCTCCCAGAAGGAACATCCAAGATCAGTAAGAGTCTTTAGTAACATTCAATTTCTCATAAAGCCTCAAAAAACTTATTACTATGTCATAAAGTAGAATCAAACACTATTCATTACCACATTAACCCTTAGAGGAAAGTTTATGCAAATTTAACTAGTCTTAACAACAAGCATTAACTAGATTCATTGAGTGGAATCATTAAACATGAAAGATAGAACAAAAGAAATGAACAAACAAATTTATGTGGGGAAAACCCTTTCGAGTAAAAAAACCCACACCCCAAAAGCATAGACCCATTGTATTATTCAACAGCTAGAAAATAAAATTACAATACAATATAGGCAATAAGCCTTTCATGGAGATTTTTTATCCCGTTTTATTTGGAGGAACAATTTGACAACATAACCACCTTGAATGCAAATATCTTCTTTCTCATTACATTTATGTGATCAACCTCTTCGGTCAATCTAGATCATTCTATCGATCCCCTTTGTTACATCATGTTCATGTTACAATGCGTTCAATGCACAATGGAATTCACATACACCTCTATAGGTGTTCCTTGGATCTTTGTTACAATTTTCCCCGATCTTCTCAGATCAGGCACTTCTTATTCACCCCAAACTTTTTAATGTTTTAGTACAACATTCATTCATCATTTTTCAAATGTTCCAAGAATCTAAACCTTCCAACTCCCAATAGAAAAGAGAACTGAATAGTCACAATGTAACTATCGAAGCTTTCAACTATGTATCAAATCTTCGAAGAGACTATCTCCAGTCTCCCGTCAAATTCCAATAGTCACCTCGATATGGTTATCACTTGCCAAGCTTTGACCAATCTTCACTGCCAACATGTTGACCACATCACTATCCTGTTTTTCCTTATCAACACTTTGTAGAGACTACTTTCAAAGTCCCATCAAACTCTTAATGTCACATCGATATACTTATACAATATGCTTTGATTGCCATAGTGTCACACATGTCAACAATATACAACACATGTCAATAGTGTATCTCACACCCTTCACGTTAACTAGCTCTGTCTATCGACACATTGAGGAGAGTAGATTTCAACTCCTAGAAAAGTCATCCACTCCTATCGACAAGAGTCCCCAACCTTTACATATGATTACCACCTGCCAACACTCCTTATCAAGAGATCAAAGGGACTGTATTTCATGTCTTAGCGATATAGTACTATCACACCGATGAAGGTGTATACCACTAACGTGAATGGAAAAAACACTTAGCATAATCACCAATGTAACACTTTGAATACACTTAGCAATGCTCCCATTGGGGTTTCAATTAGAATCAACAGTAAATCCCATCGACTTCTTACTATCAGCCCGATGTAACTTCACCCAAATTCTAGCACATTTGAGGCACAGTTTCTCAAAATTCTCTCACTTGATGAAGAATGTATTGGCTACCAATCAATGCTTGAAGTCACTGTAGCAACATTCAAGATGTCCACCATCTTAGGCAACATTTCCAGCCATCCTCTATAGGAAAATAACAAGCCATGGTGTATCTACAACAGTCTAAACCAAGACACCTGCAATAGATCCAACTAACAACAAAGGATACAACATACTTCCACCACTCCACTATGCTAAAAAATTATACAAAAGCATCAACAACATCAACTTCAAAACTTCAATTTTGAACACAACCGAGAAGACATCCTCCAAAAAAAAAAATAGAATACCAGCTAGAACAACAACCAGAAAATTGATTGCTCCCATCCAACTTATTAACCCATGTGACTAAAAATAGCACACATCAAGTGCTAATCCATCCAATCACTCAATACCTCAAAGGTACACTAAACATAGTAAACTTATGCCATAAATATATACACCCATAAACTGCAATCATAAACTCCATGTGCAAACATTTCAAAGAGTGACATACACATCCAAGAACTCCCACTGCATGGGTAATTTAAATATGAAAATGATCAAGGAATACCAAGTCTACCAATAACATCCTATAGAGAGTGTAAACAACATCATGTAGTACCAAGGAACATCCATAATGATATGCAAAACCTATAAGAACAACTCTCACCACAAGTCTTGATAACTCTCCCAAGTTTTTCATCACCCAAGTGCATAAGTGAAAACACATGACCACAAGCTAGTGATCACAATAGCTCCAACCAAACCTCAAACCAATGTAATGTGAAACCAAAGATCTAGGAAGATAACGAAGACCAAGGAGAGAAACTCTACACATCATATACCTATAAAAAATCCTCCTACATACACCTGTAAATGCCAACTATGTCAATTATGATCTCCTTCACAACACCCCAAAATAAAATCCATAACAACACCCAACCATTCAATCACCAAGATCAAACATAACATGTATATCATGTAATCAACATGGATGTAAGCCTCTCAAGCTAAAGAATATCAGACTAAACCCATTCCCTATGAAGGAAATAAGCCCAATGCATCTCCTAAACTCAACATTGATGAATAAAATTACAATACAAAAGGACATAAACATGCCAACACTCCTCAAATGAATCTTCCAAAACCATGTATCCACAGCTCAAGATCCATATTCATGAGAAAAAAAACATAATGCGCCTGAAAGAAACAATGGGCAATACCTCTCAAGTGATAAGTTACCGAGTAGACTAGGAGTGGGAATGATAATGCTCCTCCAAGATATGAAATCCATCATGATTCATTCAAGAGAAATCTCCTCATAGGTCTCTATTGAATTCACTTCCAATCAAGGCGTAGGCTCCTCGAACTTTCTCTTGATATCTCATCAAGAGGACCCATCTCAACAAAACTTGTCTCATCTAAAGAGAAATATAGCCTCGCCTTATTCTCCAAGTATTCATGAGCAGCTACAAACAATAATCTCATGCTAAACTACAAATGCATCACTACACTATCATCAATTTCTCAAGCATATGACCAATGCACCCAAAACATAGAGAAACACTAGATCACTACTAAAACTCCAATCATCTAAATCAAGAACTAATCATGACATCATGATCTTACCATCCCCCTTAGGATATTTAATGCTCCAAGTCAACATAAAATGGTATTAAGAGAAACACATCATGCCAAAAATCTAATGCACAATTAAGAGTATGACATGACATAAAAGCAACAAACTCTAAACTAGCATCACCTGTCAAGCATCATCGACACCTCATCCCAATGACCACAGGAGTTTTTAATGGCTCTGAGATGCTACACATTTTCAAGTAATGTGCAGGAAAATGTGAAAGAACCCTTTTGTAGCAATAGGATCTACTCCTTCTAGTAACATCTGCAACACTTAATGAAGATCATTCATTCACAGTCATTGCTAAATCTCCCACTGAACTATGGAATCTAAGCTCTCCAAGCATCCTAAACAAAATTCTGCTAATCTAAAAAACCTCCAAGTCCACACACTAACACTTCCATCTGAAAAAAATACCAAGTGGAACCAAGATCTCAAAATGAAGCAAAAATGCCATCACTGTCAAAAGCTTATACCAAGTTAATTATCCAAGCTATTCATGACATGGTGATATACATGCTATCGGTCCCCATAACTAACTATTCAGATACTGTCGTATCATCCATCCTCTCATCTCAAAGCAACCACACCAATGCACAATTGACCACAGACAAGGCCAACTAACAAGTCTACATTAACACTGAACCAACCTCGTGGATATAGACAATCCACTTTCAAGTTATCCCACAACAAACATGTAGGTAAATATAGCCCACATCTTGCACAACCTGTAGATCCAGTCAATATATCATGCAAACCCATTATCACATTGGAAACTACAAAACTGAGATCTCAAAGAGAATAACCATTTAGACAACATGACTCAAACACTAGATTCAGCACAAATCATATTTTCCAATCATGTCCACAATGAGCACCATAGTCAAGGAAACCACCAAGCATCACCACAAGAATGTCGAGTGACTAATCACATGCCAACACTCCCATGCAGAGAAGTATCAACAACATAACCTCCTTGAATTCAAAACTCTTCTTTCTCATTACATTTCTTTGATCAACCTCTTCAGTCAATACAAATCATTCTATCGATCCCCTCTGTTACATCATGCTCTTGTTACAATGTGTTCAATGCACTATGGCATTCACATACACCTCTACAGGTGTTCCTCGGATATTTGTTACAATTTTCCTTGACCTTCTCAGATTAGGCACTTCTTGTTCACCTTGAACTTTTCAATGTTTCAGTATGACATTTGTTCATTGTTTTTCAATCATTCTAGGAAACTTAACCTTCCAACTCCCAATAGAAAAGTGAACTGAATAGTCACAATGTAACTAGTGAAGCTCTCAACTGTGTATCAGATCTTAAAAGAGACTATCTCCAGTCTCCCACCGAACTCCACTAGTCACCTCAATAATGGTTATCACTAACCAAGCTTTGACGAATCTTCACTACCAACATGTTGACCACGTCACCATCTTGTTTTTCCTTATCGACACTTTGTAGAGACTACTTTCAAAGTCCCATCGAACTCTCAATATCATGTTGATATACTTATAAAACATGCTTTGGACTCCAAAGTGTTACACACATAAACACTATACAACACATGTCTATTGATGGGTGTTTTTCTCTCTTCTCAACATAGGCAGCACAGAAGTGTGGTGCCTCTCTTGAAAGGTGAAAATCAGCAAATCAGTTTCAGACAATCACCCTAAGGTCTCTCGGGTGTCAGGTCATGACATTGCAAAAAATAGATTAGTTGTTGTGATCTATTGGTAATCACAAGGGGCCTTTATGGTTCACCAAGCTTGGAAGTTTTGGGTCTACAAATTGAGTTTCAAAAGTTCTAGAAATGATGAACAGTGACTGCAATTTCAAAACAACCACTGAAACTCACTTTTGTCATCAAATTTTAGTTTTCAATGATGCTGGAAACTTATGTTTAACTTTAGATTTTAAAAGAAATAGAAAAAGGGAAGGGTTTAGAGGTTTTCCTAAGTCCGCAACTAAGATGAAAAATAAAAATGGAGGATGCTACAATGGACAGACTTTCAAACTAAGTTTTATTTAACTAGGGACAACCCACAATATCATAAAACTAGTGCAATCCTCTAAGGCTTACTTATGATTTTCAAACTGTAACATGACTGCTTAAACATGCACATACACAGTTGAAGTTAAGTGATGTAAATGAATTAGCACAAATTAACTTTACACAACAGTTTTTCATCAACAAATGGCCAAAATTATGAGCTGAAAGTGCATCAAACACTATAGCATACATCCACCATTAAAGCACAAGATGAACTACTAACAAAAAATGAACTTAAACTTGAAATAACAATGCTGAAATAAAATATTGGAGATAGAAACATGTACACATGGAGAGAAACACATAAGAAACCATTAACTCAATGATTTTCTTATGTTTTGTAGTAGCATGTCTTTACACAACAACTCATCTCTCTCTTTGAAAATGAGAGGATGCCCCTATTTATAGTTTTCCAAAAGAAGAATGAATGGTAAAGATTCATTTACAATGAATGGATTAGATTCATTTACAATGAATGGATTAGATTCATTCTAGTTTAGGGTTTTGCCTACCCCCATATGAGTACAAAATTTTACAATATAAAAATATACTATTTTGTATTTTCCCTATTTTTTCTTGTAGTTTATTTTGTCTTGTAGCTACTTTTAGCCTTTTCAATTGTTTTAGCAAATATTCATCATCAATAATTGGATTTCCAGTCTCCTTTTGTGTTGTTTCATACTCCATGAACTTGTTGATCACAGTTAGCAACTTATTTTCTTCAGAGAGATCAAATTTGGAGATTTGGAAGGAAACTCTCTTGAATCCTTCTATTATTTTGTCCTGATGCTTGGTGCACTTCGGTGCAGCTCTAATTATCTGCTCTGACTCTCTGAAGGCTCTCACAACAAAATCCATAAAATCGACCGACAAAGTATTGTCGACTCCTTTCTCTATTATCTTATGGAATTCTCATTTAATGGATTTTGGATCTAACTCCAGGGCGAACATTTCATAACCTGTCATCAATTTTAAATAATCATCTCTCAACCCAATGTTCTATGATCCACTCGTGGTTGGCTTCCAACTCCTGCAGGATTCTTTCCAAAACTCCTTTTCTATACTCAAAATTCAGTTGTCAAGCCTCAGATAGCCAATGATCTTCTTTGGGTAGCTCCAATTCCTTTTCCTAGATTTCTCAGGTGAGCTTGAGGATGCTCTCCAGCTTTGGATATTTAATCTTGTAGAGTTCTAGGAACTCTTTGGAAATATCTATTTCTTCTTCAACCTTTTTCTGCAACACTCAAAAATCATTATGCATTCTGGAAATGAGGTGGATGCCTTTGTCGCCAATGTTGATGACTCTTTTGAACCAATCAAATGGAGCCTTGGTCTAATTCTTCATTTTCTCCATTTTATTCACTTCCTCCTTCAAGAGCAAGGCAGGTGTAGGTGATTCTATTGGAGCTTCCTCTCATGAGGCAATCCATTGCTAAATGAAGGTGGTCAGTTATGCCACCTATGTTTTTAGCTCCTTCATTGATTGGTCCTTATTCATATGCTGGAGGATGGTAGGCACTAACCCCTAAAATTCATCTATTTTCTGGGCTCAAGATGCGAGACCTAGATTGATGGTATATATTTGATAATCCTAGCCCTGAATGGTATTTGCATCTTTTCCGACAGCAGGAGTGGCCACTTGTATTATCCTTGACCCAGAAGCATCAATTGTAACATGAGACCTGATCTTTGACTTCTCTTTTTGGGTCTTTACTTGGGCTAAGGCCAAGATTTCCTCTAATCAAGCCTTACTATCAGAAACTATTGGAGCTTTTCTTTTGAGTTGTTGCTCCAACCATGTAGGAACCTCTGTTTGTTGATCTAGGGATTCATTATTTTCCCCTTCCTCTTGTTCCTTTGAGGGCCCCTTTTTCTCATGCTCAAGAGCATCTAGGATGTTTTCTTCTCCTTTATCTCACCCCTCCTCTTGTATCATGGCCTCCTCTTTGTCAAATTTAGCGGATATGACATTCTCTTCAGCAATATCTTCTTCTTCTTATGGTGTTATCCCCTTGTTTTCTTCAACCCGTTTCTTAGACTCAACACTCTTTTCTTCGACATTCTCTTCTTCTTTCTTATCCTTCTCTCACTCTCCCTTGAGAGGCACTTCTTCATGCAACAAGCACTCATCTCAGCCATTTTGTGGAGGTTCATCAACTTTCTCCACGTCCACATCTGTATTTGTTTTTCATTCATCAGAACGATGTTCCTCAGGGTTTTCCTCCTCATTTGTGTGCTCTTTAGGTCACTCTTCGTCTAGCTCCTGGTCAAAGGTCTCAACCTTCTAGTAATCATAAAATTTACTTGTATCTCCCTCCTTGGGAATTTTCTTCCCTTCATCATCTGAGGCCACCTCATCCAAATCAACCCACAGTCCTCCTTCAGGATGCTCAAAGTAGTCATCCTAGTCAAAATCTTATGGCTCATTAGAAATTTCTTTAGTTACTTCCTTTGATTTCTCCACGCTCGTCATTTCCATTTCTTCAGATATTTGCATCGTTTCCTCCATCTTTGGTGGCTCAGTGGGATGTGGAGGAAGATGCAAGGTAGAAATGAGTTGGGCCATTAACACTTGGACTTGAGGGTTGAGGATTACCCCAGAGAGCTCAGATGGCACATTTTTCATATAAGTTGAAAAGGCATGTGGCAAGGTGAGAGGTGCCATAGAGGTTGTTGGAAAAGAAGGCGGTAGAGTAGAGAGAGTTGGTAGTGGAGGTGGGAGAAATGAAGATGACAACAGGGAAGTGGTGGAGGAAGAAGAGTCTAATACCACCATGAGAGTAGTAGGGGAAGCAGAGGTGAGGTGGATAGATATGTCCACTACAAGCGAAGATGAGATGGGCATTAATTGAGGAGTGGTAGGGGATGGTATGGTGGAAACAGTGGTAGAAATTGATGAGAGTGTAGAGGTGGTTGGTGGTGGTGAGCGAGGTTGCTTAACTTCTTCCTCATCTTTATGTGGGGAACCCTTTTCTTGAATTGTTGGCATCTTGAGAACAAAGGTTCCTATTCTTTTTTCTTTCTTTGGTGGCTACCCTTCCATTGATTTTCTAGTGTATAATTTGTGCTTGGGATTCCACTCAGATGTGTCTTTTCTCTTTTTCAATCTTGTGATCGGTGGATACTTAGGAGCCTCACCTGAAGGACCAACAACGACACCACTATCTATCTCACTTTTGAGCTCATCTTCAATCTACCCATAGGTTAACTCTACAACCTACTCGTGTAGTTGAGTTATTTTTTCACCAATCCTCTATTTGCTTCTTTGCTCTATAGGGCAGGTGATAGTATCTAGGTTAGTGATCTCTTGCTCGAACTATTCAATTACTGGCAACAACACATTTATTAAAGCATTATATTTCTCATCAAGAATATTGTCGTCCTCGACAATCTAATCCTTTATAGGGTATAAGTTGATATAATTCACAAGTTGAGCATTCATCCTCATGTAGTGTCACTTCCTGACCTTGTGGTCATCATCACAATTCACCCAAAAATCTTCAATGTGTGGCCGGTGAGCATACTCCCTTCCAACTTGTTTTTTCAATTTCCTGAGAGGATTCATGCCTCCTCTCTTTGTATGTAACTAAAAATTATATTCTGCTAGCTCCTTCTTGGAATACTCAACACATGGGGAAACAAGGAAAGAGTACATTCCCTGTCCAAATGTGAGGGGATATGGGGCCCCAACATGATGCTTATTATTCAATAAGGTATGGGAACTCTACAACTATCGAGTAAGTTCAAGCAATATTATTCTGTCATTTGGGTAACGAGGTAGCCGGTAGGACCTTCTAGAGAATCCCTCTGCTCTAATGTATGTAAATTTGGGGAATTAAATGAACAAATATCCAAATCCCTTTATGACCTCCTTGGCACTATGTGATACCCTTCTATGATAGTCTCCTACCAAGGTCCTAATGACTCTTCTGTAGTCCTTGTTGAAGTTCCTATATTGTAGCTAAGGGTAGCAATCATATACCCTGAGTTGGCCCTTCTCTATTCCCAGTAATCCAACACAATCCAATCCTTTATATGGGAACTTGACTTCTAGGAGGTAGACTAGATAATATTTCATGTAAAATTGTGAAGCCTTCTTTACTTCCATAAACTGACTATGCAGGTTTTTGCTAATCATTTTTACCCAGTGGAACTTGGCAATGCCTCAGAGGATCTCTTCTACAAAGTAAAAAATCCACTCCTCAAAGAATGTGGAAGTGGGAAGGACCATTACTCTACTGAGGAAGTCACCAAGTCATTAGCTTCTTCTATAAATTCACTTCTATATAACATTTGAGGCAATTTATTGGCATTGCCCCTCTTGTCTTTTAGCCATGTTATATTTATTGTCCTTTTGCGTCTGATAGGATCATGATGTCGTATTTTCAAGGAAAATCCCTTTTCAACTTCCTCCATTTCATCAAACACAGGAATGTTGAAAGTGTTTCCAATAGATTGGGGAGATAGGTCTGCCAATACTCTTCCATACTCGATGACTATTCTTCTATTATGTGGGTGATAGCATTCCAGAAAATCCATTACTAATTCTGGAGCAACAAGAGCGGGAGGAAAAGAAGCTACCTTTGTGAATTTGCTTTGCTTGATTCTCAAGGATTCCACTATTGTGGGGTTAACCAAAACCCTTTGTTTGAACTCATCTATGCTGACATGCCCCAAATCAATGTTGATGACCTTGTCCTAGTTGGAAGTAATATTTGAGGTACACTTGACCTCATGAAATTTGTACTTCATTTTATCTTTCTCCTCTTTTCCTCTAGGGGTTCTTGTTGGCCCCTTTTCCATTGTTAACTTTCCCAACTGGCTTCTTCGCTAGTCCCTCAACAAGTTCCATAAGTTCTACACACGAGAGTTGTAGTAAGTGCATTGAAAAAAGAGGAGGGAAAATCATTAGTTAAATCACACAAAACATCATTAATTACATCTATATACTCTTAAAAGATCATAACCTTCATCATATTTTACCATTTGAAGCTTGTTTGGGCAATTTACACAAATGCAATTTTGGTAGTGTGGGAGTTTTCCTTGTGGAAGCCCCTAGGATGAAATCCCTTAAGGGATGAAACTAGGGAAGCAGACTTCTGCAAGCAGCCACCCGATAGTAAACTTCTACATTCCTTGATTGTTGAGTGAATTTAGGGAAAATTCATTAATCACATGTGTAAATTCATGATGGAGACATCTGGGATCGGCCCCCTTCGTTGAATCAATCTTTAATGCTCTTATGGAGGATCAGAGCGTGAAAGTTTTGATGTGGAAGGCTAGTTTTTATTTTTTTGTAAAGAATGGCTTTGGATGAGTGTCATTCCACAAGTAGAGTTTCGCATTGTGGAACCTGCAAGTAGAGTTTCGCATTGTGGAACCTGCAAGAAGAGCTCCACATTGCGGAACCCATAAGCCTTCTTTACTTTGTTAATACTAATCAAAATCCATCAGCACGTGTTTATATTTTTCTTGAAGACTTGGTTGTTTTGGCTCAAAGGTTTGATCATAGCATGAAGTGCGGGGGTTGGATACACATAAGACGTGTAACGGGATGCCATGGGGTCATTGTTGTTATTCAACAGCTTAGGATAGTCATCATCCTATAGATGGTGGTTTGCATGGGTGGACCTGCTGAGATCTCCTGACTTGTGTTTCTATTGATTGATTACTTTGTTACTGAGAGCAACATTGATTGGCATAGGGCCCACAAGTCGAAGGGATGTGTTTGATTTTCCATTGGGAATGGCATTGGGGAGGAAAACTTCTGCCCAGGCCAACCAACATAATTGGATTTGCATGAATACTTTGACTTGTGATTCTTCTACAAGTTGTTTCTTTGTTATATATAGGTGAGTGTAGGGCCCGCAAGTTGGGAAGGCGGTGAGGTTTCACCATTTGAGCAATGGCTGGATTGTGACAGCCTCCCACAGATGATGGCCCGCAAAGGACAACCCACAAGCTTATTTTGACTTGAATTTTTCATCACTTGTACTTAGAAATTTCATCTACAAAGGTAAGGGATGTGGGAACCGCATGGTGAAATGATGAAAGAGGTTTTCCTTAAAGTGACGGTAGTGACCAACCCCGTAAGGTATTATTTACTTAGCCATTTTCTTGGTTAGTTGTTCGGGGAATTTTAATGACGATGGCGGGTTTGGGGTTTTCCAAGTGGGCAGTTGTTCAGAACTCACCATTAAACAATAGCCAAGTAGGAAAATCTTTTAGGCGGCAATGACCCATGGGGACGGGACCGCAAGGGCCCCTGACCAAGTGATCTTGGTGATTGTTCAAGTTTTGAGCCTTAGAGGGATCAACAGTGTGAAGAATGCATAGCAGGGGTTTGTAAGGAGTTTTTTTGTTAATCAACAGCTGCTGACACACAAGGTTTCGCATGTGGAAACCCGCAAGGGCACACCCTCACAGACTCAAGGACTAAGCAATTTCCTTTCATAAAGCATTCGGTGTTTTGTGGCACAAGAGTGGCGTAACCTTTAGGGTGGGGATCTATGCAGAGTAGGCCACTGAACAATGGTCACGGGTAAGCGAACTCCCACAAATAGGATTTCATGAACCCTTTGAATGTTTATCAATTGTTTGATGGAGGGTTCAAAGGTTTGAAAGTGGGGTCTGATGACGTGAGGGCTGTGGTGTTGCAAAGTTTAATGGTTTGATGGAGGGTTTGAGGGTTTGATTCTTCATGCACATAACCTGGATTTATGAAATTTAACACTCCCCACCTCCAAAACCCTAGGTGAAACAAGCACCAAAAGAAAGGATGATCAAGACCCATACTTGGAAACGCACAAGAAGGAGAAGCTACGATCAGTAGAGGGTGTCTTGAATCTTCTCAACACATAGAGTCAACTTTGTCTTCCTTAAACTTTGAATTCCTTAGGTGAAAATGACACCCAAGAGGTAGGCTATTTATAGGTTAATCACCATTAATGGCAACATTGATTACAGGAATAGTAGGAGTGCAGGTAGGTGAAGTTGAAGAAACCTATACCACAAAAGTCGTTCGATGAGGACCCAAGTAGAAAAAATAGATGTGGGACCCCCATTGCAGGTGGATGGTATGCCACAGAGAATGACAAAACGGGGATGAGAGTTCACTAAGAGAGACCTGCAGAGGCAGACCCACATGTGACAATGGTCGAGGTGACGTCTGAAGGACTGAAACCCACAAGGGAAATTCCACAAATGCCTGAAAGCTCGTGAAACTTAGGTGAATGAGTTTTGCCAAGATGATTTGACAATTTTATGGCTTAGAACCATAATATACTAAAAAATAGGGGCACACAAAATGAGGCAAAGACAAGTCGACCTAAAAAAGGTGAAATGAAAAGAGAGGGGGTCCCCACTCTAAATGGGGCATGTGTGCAACAAGAACAACTAATGGCAACTCTGCTGGGGGAATGCTCCCGAGCGTTCCAAGGATAAGGACTCATCCAGAACCCATAATATATAGTTTTGCAGACCAGAAACAAGCGTCCCCAAATGAACTCAGAGCTTAAAGGAGAATTGAATCCATAACTAAATCAAGTAACGAGATACCTCATAAGTGTTTGTACAATGAGTTCATTCCTCTCCTTCAGATACCATAGAGGACAGTGATCAATCAACCAAGGAAAGCTACGTAGGTAATCCAACCCCAAAGCGACCTAGACATTGCTCTGCTGCCAGTCAGGTGTCCATATCACTGACGAAGTTGTCATTGCAATCCCCAAGAACATAACTCTATTGCCAGTCAGAAGTCCATAGCCCTGATAGAGTTGCTCACACAGCCACATAGTTGCCTATTTTCAGTATTTTCCTTTTCTTTTTCTTTTGTACTTTTTTTTTTATACTCTTTTGCTCAACTATATAAGAAAAATTTAAGATTTTTCACTTGCCAAGGCTTCATGATAACTATCATATATCTCATCAAGATTTTAAAATGTGTATTGCATGAGCTCTGAGATAAGTGTGAGAGGATTCAAATAAGGTTTATATTCTGAGTCAAGCTGAAGTTCAAGTGAAGAGGCCTAATTCACATAAGCAAACAAAAACTCTTGATAAATCATGAAGACTTATTATTGGAACAATCAAGAGTGTACAACAGAGTGGGCCCTTTGAGCAGGCCAAGCACAAGCACTGCATCAAGATCAGACAATATCCTCAACAAAAACAAGGGCTAAGAAAACAAGTGAAGCAAAACAAAAAGAAAAGGCCTACTCTAACTATATACAAGGGTGAGCTTAAATAGCTCAGGCAAGGAAATAATGTTTGAGGTATTTCCCATTGAATGGAAATGGGACGTCCTTTCCAGCAAGCATTTTTAGGCAAAAGACATTATCTCCTAAAATCTCAAAAATTTGAAGGGTGCAAGCCAAAGCTTGTAAAATTTTTCATGTCCCCCTTTCTTCTCATGGGTCATGTCCCAACATAGGATTAGGTCATCATTTCTGAAGGCCTTCACTTTTCCCTTTGATCCAACCATCTTTTAACTATGCACTGGTGTTTGGCAAAATTTTCAATTGCTTCATTATGCACCAAAATTTTCAATTGCTTCATTATGCACTTCCTCTAAATGGAGGAGCTCAGCTAGGTGAGCTTCAAGGTGCTTCCTTCCTCATAATAGGTGTTGATAAATTGTATCGTAGGAATCTTGAGGTGGATTCCAAGAAAAGAGGTTCTAGACCATAGACAAGATGGAATGGGGAAGTTCCTAGGGCAACCTTATGTTGAGTGCGATCTGCCCATAGAGCAAAATGCACCTGGGTATGCCAATCCTTTGGGTTCTTATCTAACAACTTGTGTATGACAGTCAAAAAGTTCTTTTTTTTGGATTTATCTAGTCCATTTCCTTGGATAGTAGTTCAATGAAAACTTGAGTACAATCCCATAGTCAAAATCCCAACTTGCAAACTTAAGGGAAGCAAATGCAAGACCATTATCACAAACTAATGCAAACGGGTATCCAAAATGATTGATAACAAAACTTTCAAGAAAATTAGTTACTACCTCAGTCATGCATTGTCTACATGAAATTAATTTTATCCATCTAGTAAAACAATCAATTGTGGTTAGAATGTACCTATGACCTACAAAATATGGTGGGTGTACCGGACTGATGAAGTTGAGTCCCCACTCAGCAAAGGGCCTTACCTCAGTAACAGGTTGGAGTAGGACAACAACATACCTCTCCCTAGTGGCAGCAGTTTGGAAAAGATGGAAAAATCTAACGTGATTGTGGGCATCTTTGAATAAGTTCAGCCAGTAATATCCAACTCATAGAATCTAATGGGTTGTTGGGTCAGTGCAGGATCATGGGGGTCCAAACTAGGCCTCTAAGCGGGGATGAAAATTTAGAAAACCAGAGTTAGACAACTTGACATAAAAAAATTAATAGGTTATTAACATAATTTGAAAAATATGTAAGAACAAAGTTGTAGCAATTTGAATGTAGTTTCTAGGCTACTATTCCATTTTTTGAAAAAAGTAAATTTATTTTGTGAAAATTTGAAATTTCAATGTAGTGGTACTAAATTTTCAGGAAAAAGATAAGAAGCAAGTGTATGTCTGACCACCATAAGTACAAGATTTTTTTTTTGTTTGAATCTTTCAATATAAGTAGAGGACACATGCCTAGATGTGTCAAATTTTTTTTGTAATTTTTTTCCATGTAAATAATTAGTTATGATTTTTTTTATTAGAACTTTTCAGAATTATTAAAATGTTTGTTTATGACCACCATAACTTGGTCAAAACTTTATGAAATTCAATTTTTTTTATCCTATAGTATGTGAAGTATAGAATGTGATGCATCTTGTAGGTTCAAAAAATGTTAAGTAGTTTGAAAGTTATAAAAAAAATTCAATCAACCTATCAATCAAGACTTTAGTTGTAATGTATGTAGAAAATCAATAATAATTATTTATTAAATTCAAAATAAGGCATAACTTATGTTGGTGGAAAGCTAACAATTTTTTCTATAAACCCTTTTCATTTCATGAAATTCTAATAAAAAAATTCATCAGTCACAAGGGTGAACTTCAAAAAACTAAGGAAATTTTGTAAGCACATTTTTTTGGTTGACTTTCCAAGTTAGGAAATCCCAAGCCAAAAACTAAGGCAAACCCAAGGGAAATCCCAAGGCTAGAAATTTTAACAGACAAAATAGATATCCGTTTGAAACAGATATCCATTTTGGAAAGCGGGAATCCATTTTTTTGAAAAAAAAAAGGATATCTATTTGAAACGAATATCCATTTTGGAAAACAAAACGGATATTCGTTTTACAGATCTATAAAACCCTCTTTAGTAAAATGGGCATAAATTTTGTGTTTCTTATCAAAATTTCAAATTTTTATAGGCGTTGGAAAGGTGATTGAGAGCTGTACGAAATGGACTAGGTGGTGTTTCTATATTGTACACAAAAAATAATTATAATCATTTGAATTTCATATTTAATTTTTAAAACATCAAATGCTCACTACTTTCTCATGCAAAGTCTCCTTTTCATGATCTTTTATAACACTCATCTCAAAATACTTGAAACATTAGAAAAAGTAATGAATAATGAAATGTTTATATTTTTTGTAGTAATGAGATAAAAAAATCTCCATAAATCATCATATCTCTGTGTCCCTTTCTCTACCTCTCTATATCACTATGTCTCCCCTTAAGCATCTCTACCTATCCCTCCCTCATTTCTTCTCTCTTTGTTCCTCTTTACACCTATCTTTCTTACTCTCTCTCTCCTTGAGCTCTAGACCTATCTTTCTACCTCTATCTCCATCGATCCTTCCTTCCTTCTCTCTCTCCCTCTCCCTCTCCCTCTCACTCTCCATCTCCCCTCTCCCCCCTCTCTCTCTCCCTCCCTTTGAAGTATCTCTTCCTCTTAAGTTTCTCTCCCTCTTAGGTCTCTCTCTTAGGTCTCTCTGACTCCCTCTCTCCCTCTTAGGTTTCTCTCTTAGGTATCTCCCGCTCCCTCTCTCTGTTTGTTATCTCCCACTCCCTCTCTTTCTCAATCTCTCACTCTCACTCACTCTTTCCCTCTCAACTCTCTCTCTCTCTCTCTCTCTCTCTCTCTCTCTCCCTCTCCTCTCTCTCTCCTCTCAAGTCTCCTCTCTCTCCCTCCATCTTAAGTCTCTCTCCCTCTCCCTCCTCTATCTCTCTCTCCCTCTCCCCTCCCTCCCTCCCTCCTCTATTTCTCTCTCCTTTCTCCATCTCTCTCTCTCACTATCTCATCTTCCTCTCTCTCTCTCCCTCCCATTGAGCTCTCTCTCAAGTTTCTCCACCCCTCTCCATATCTCTTTATTTCTCTTAGGTCCTCCCATCTCTCTCACACACACACACTTTCCACCTCCCTTCGTACTCTCCCGCCTGTCTCCCCCTACCCTAACTAGATAAATCTCTCTCTCCCCCTCTCTCTCCCTCTCTCTCTCTTTCTCACACACACTCTCCATCTCCCTCTTCTCTCCCTCCCTCCCTGTCTCCTCCCTCCCTCCCCCTCTCTCTCTCCCTCTAACTCTCCATCTCCCTCTCTCCCTCTCTCTCCCTCTTCTCCCACTGCCCCTTTCTCTCTCTCTCTCACTCACTTTCCACCTCCCTCTCAAGTTTCTCTGTCTCCCACTCCCTCTCTCTCTCAGGTGTCTCCTTCCCACCCTAACTACATAACTCTCTCTTTCCCCCATCTCTCTCCCCTCTCTCCCTCCCTCTATCTATCTCTCCCTCCCTCTCTCCCTCTCAAGTCTCTCTCTCCCTCCCTCCCTTTATTTCTCTCTCTCTCTCCCTTAGAAGTAACTTGAGATGGGGAGAGAGAAAGAGAGAGGGAACAAGAGAGGGAGAGAGAGTGGGAGAGAGAGCGACTTGAGAGGGAGATGAAGAGATAGGGAGAGATAGAGAGTGTGTGAGAGAGAGAGAGAGAGTAGGAGAGATAGAACTGATAGGGGGATGGAGAGTCTGAGTAAGAGAGAGAGAGAGAGTGAGAGGGAGTAGGAGACACCTATGAGAGAGAGGGAGAGAGAGAGGAGGGAGTGGGAGAGACTTGAGAAAGAAACCTAAGAGAGAGAATTCAAAGGGAGGGGAGAGAGAGGGAGAGATGGAGAGGGAGTGGGAGGGACTAGAGAGAGAGAGAGAGAGTGGGAGAGAGAGAGTGTGTGTGTGTGAGAGAGAGACCTAAGAGGGATAGAGACTTCAAAGGGATGGAGAGAGAGGGGGAGAGAGTGAGATGGAGAGGGAGTGGTAGGGACAAGAGAGAGAACTGAGAGGGAGATAGAGAGTGGGGGAGATAGAGAGAGAGGGAGGGAGAGAAAGAGAGGGAGAGAGAGAGGGAGAGAGAATGGGAGAGAGTGTGAGTCCGAATGAGGCATTGAGAGAGAGAGAGAGGGAGTATGAGAGAACAAAGAGAGAGAGGGAGTGGGAGAGACTTGAGAGAGACCTAAGAGGGAGAGAGGGAGTGTGAGACACCTAAGAGGAAGAGAGACTTCAAAGGGAGGGAGAGAGAGAGAGGGAGAGGGGAGAGGGAGAGTGAGTGAGAGAGAGAGAGAGAGAGAGAGAGAGAGTGGGAGGGGCCTAAGAGAGAGAGAGAGGGAAGGATGGAGAGAGAGGTAGAGAGATAGGTCTAGAGCTCAAGGAGAGAGAGAGTGAGAAAGGTATAAAGATGGATAAAGAGAGAAGAAAGGAGGGAGGGATATTTCTAGAGCTTAACGAGAGACATAGTGATATATAGAGAGGTAGAGAAAGGGACAAAGATATATGATGATTTATGAAGATTTGTTCATCTCCTTGCTACAAAAATATAAATATTTCATTATTCATTAATTTTTATAATGTTTCAAGTATTTTGAGATGAGTGTTACAAAAAAATCATGAAAAAAAAGACTTTGCATGTGAAATTAGTGATCATTTGATGTTTCAAAAATGAAATATGAGGGTATGTGCAAGATCATGATGGGCCAAAAAAGTGGCGATATGATGGGTATGTGTAGGGTATGTGGCTAATGACTTTTTTTAACCCAAAATTGATGAAACAAAAAGGGTTTTTAAAGGAGATTATCAACTTTCCACCAATATAAATTATGCTTTACTTTGAGTTTAATAAATTATTATTATTCATTTTCTATTTGAATTACGACTAAAGTCCTGATTGATAGGCTAATTGAAAAACATCTATAGATTTCAAATGGTATCACATTTTTTGAATCTGAAATATGTGTCATATTCTATGCTTCACATACTATAGGATTTTTTTTTTAAAGTTAATTTTCATGAATTTTTGACCAAGTCAAGGTGGTTAGATATACAAGTTTTTTATATTTTTTAAAAGTTGTAATAAAAAAATCATAATTAATTATTTACTTGGAAAAAAATTACAAAAAATATGTATCACATCAGGACATGAGTCCTCTACTTATATCTAAAATCTTATAAAAAATTATTATCATTTTATTGTGGTTAGGGTGGTCAGACAAACACCTACTTATTTTTTCCCTAAAATTATAGTACTACTGCATTGAAATTTCAGATTTTCACAAAATAGATTTTTTTTTTCAAAAACCTAGTAGTTTAGAAACTACATTTAATCTTCTACAGATTCTATTCTTACATATTTTTTAAATAATATAGATAACTTATTCAATTTTTTATGTCAAGTTGCCTAGCTCTGATTTTTCTGAATTTTTCGCCACTTAAGGGCTTGTTTTTTCCATGATGATCTTGCACATACCCATGAATTTAAAATGATTATAATTACCTTTTTCATATAATATAGAAACACCGCCTATTCTATTGCGTAGAACTCTCAATCACCTTTCCAACGCCTGTAAAAAGTTCAAATTTTGATAAGAAACACAAAAGTTATGCCATTTTACTGAAGTGTGCTTTTTGGGATTTTCAAAATGGATATCCATTTTGAAATGAATATCTGTTTTGAAATGAATATCCGTTTTGAAACATCTTTTTTTTTTGCATAAATTGATGAAAATTAATTTCAAGAAATGGATATCCATTTCGATTTGGTATTACCAAACCAAAACGAATATTGTACCCAACTCATACAAAAAGTCAACATTTTTTTTCGTGATTTCAACGAGTTAAAAACACATATTTTTCCTCATTGCCACGTTTTGGACCCCCATGATCTTGCGCATGCCCTGTTGAAGGGTCAGATCCATGTCCCATTTTGAATTTGTTGTAAAATTCCTGTAGCACTTTAGCTGCTTCAGTTTTTCCCAAACATCTAAGATAAATCCCCTCATGATTCTTCTTATACAAGATAGCTCCCTTCAACATATGGTTGTTACTTTTTAGTCTCAGAGCTCGTTTTTGGACTCCTTGTAATCACGGTGGACATTTTTTATTTAGCAAGTAGCACACTATGTCATCGTACCATTCACCCAGGGAAACATCCTCCAAGTGGTATTGTTGAACAATGAGCTCTGGTTCTTTTTGCACCATTGTGTGCATGAGAGCTTGTCCTCAGACCAACTTCATAGGTTTGATTACCATGTCATACTCTTGAAGCAGTGTGATCCATTTCACTCACCTTTTCCCTGGTTCATTTTTCATCAACAATATCTTGATAGTAAGATCTAGTACAATGGAAAACACATTGTTTCTTAGAATGTAATGCCTAAATTTATTGACTGCACGTACCAAGGTATATGGCTAATTTTTGACATTGTGGTAACGTAGCTTAGCATCCTTTAATGGGGCACTCATGAAGGCAATAGGGTGCTCATTCCCGTCATCATCCTTTTGTGTTAGCATGCTGGCACACAAGTGGTCTGAGGAAAATGAATAGATATAGAATGGCTTAGAATAATTTGGGTTGACCAACACAGGAGCATCTGCAATAGCTCTCTTAATTTCTGTGAAGGCCTGCTTGGCCTTTGGCATCCATTCTACTTTAGTATCCTGCTTGAGCATTGCATTCAGCGGCTTCACTATTTCTGTGAACCCTGTGATGAATTTTCGGATGAAGTTGATTTTTCCAAAGAAGGATTTAATTTCCTTTTTGTTGCCTGGAGGTTGAATTTTCAAGATGGCCTGAATACGCTCTAGATCTATGGATATACCTTTTTTCTAAAATCACATGTCCCAGTAATTTCCTCTCTATAGCCCAAAGATGCACTTCTTTGGGTTCAACGAGATACCAAACTCCTTGCACTTCTGAAACACCTTGCATAAGTCAGAGATGTGATCCCCCCTTTCCTTTGAGAACACTACGAGGTCATCCATGTAGATGATAATGCATTTTCCAATGAGTTCCTTGAAGGCTATGTCCATGGCACGCTGAAACGTTGCACCTGGATTGATGAAACCAAATGGCATCCTTCTGTATGTAAACTTTCCCATTTTCTAGTAAAAATTTTTTGTGCTTGTCTTCATATTGCACCATTACTTGATTGTACCTGATCATTGACAATTTATAGCACCTTGTCCAGTGAGGGCACCAAATAGTTATCCTTCTCAGATGCTCAGTTCAGGTTCCTAAAATCCACACATAATCTTATTTCTCCATTTTTCTTTCTAACCGAAACCAAATTTTCCACCCATGTGGAATGCCTAATAGGGAAGATGATATAGGTAGACAACAACTTCTATACCTCTTTGAAAATGATAGGTTCAAGTAGTGCATTGATTGGGCATTGTCGCTGCCTAAAAGGCTTCACATCTAGTTTGAGGGAAATGGTGTGATTGATTATTGATGTGTCATACATTTTGAGATCTTCATATCACCATGCTATCACATCATGGTACATGTGAAGGGCCTCAACAATTACTTCCCTTTCTTCTAGGGTGCAAACTTTTCCAATAAAAAAATTTTGAACATTTTTTGTAGTGCCTATATTATGGGTATCACACTAGTTATTTATGAAATCCTTCTTAGTTTGCTAGTCTTGATCCCTTATGTGGTCCAAGTCAAAGACCCTTTCTAACTGGACCATACCTCTAGGTATTGTGTTTGTTTTCAAATTGATAACCCCTTCTATGTCAAGCTCTACTTCCTCGAGTTCTACCTTATCTATGATTTGGGAAGTGAATACATCAGAGCTAGTGATGAAGCTGAGGATATGTTTGTCATATTCAAACACTTGAAATCTGGTTACATTTTTGGGCACTAATGAGGTAGTGGTGAGTTCCACAGTGAATTTCTTTAGACCACTCAAGGATAAAGGCTATAGGGTGTTGGCTGCTTGGGCTAAGACATTAGTGGTTTGATTTCTGCTATGTGGAATTAGTTGAATATTAAATGCATCAAACCCCTCTATGAGATCCCATACTCTATTCCTATAGTTTGCTAACCTCTGATCATGGCATGAGTACAATTTCCTAACTTGTTTAACAACTAGCTTAGACTCCCCAAATACTTGCAACATTTTGACCCTTTTCCTCAAAGCCAAGAGCAACCCATGAACTAAAGCCTCATATTCAGGTACATTATTGGTGCAATAGAATCGTAATCTATGAGCAGCGAAGTAGGTCTTACCCAAAGGGATGATGAGCTCGAAGCCTACTTCTACTCCTTGCTTGGACTTGGATCCATCAAAACACAATGTCCATAACTTGGATGGACTTTTGTCTTTGGAGATGACTGTGTACACTTCATTTTTAGGCGATGAGTTTGTTCCTAATCCTTGGACGACTGTTTGTGTTTGGGTTGGTTTTGATTTTGATGTTCCCTTCAAATATCCTTTGGAGTGATTTTCCTTTTGATATGATCAAAATCTATTTGGCATAGGCAACAATTGAATTCTAAATGGGAGGTGTCATGAATTCTACACCAACTTGGTAGAAAAAGTTCTTTAAAATCCATTCTAGCCCCTAGACTGAGTTGAACTTGCATGCATTTTTGCATGAATTCTTGGAAGCCATCAAACAACCCAATGTTACTATCCTCCTGGTAATCTTCATTATCAGACTCAATTAGTGCTTCTGTACTATTGGGAAGAGGAGTCAAATTGGTGGGGGCACTATGGCATAAGGACTTCTTCTACACCTTCTTCCTCACCTTGGTAGGTGGTGGGAAAGTAATTTCCTAACTCCATTTTTGAAAACAACACTTCATTTGTATTATTATACTCAGTGATCATAAATTTCATCTGAGGCTCATGTTCAATACAAATTTGATTGGGAAATCCCTTCCAAGGCAACCCCAGATGTGAAAAATTAGTTGCAGCATAACCATTTAAAACTCGGGTGAAGTCTCTTCCCAATATGATGTCGTAAGTGTCAGGAATGTTAGCAATGTGAATGTCAATAACTGGTTATACCCTTGAGTCCGCTATGATCTACATAGGGACCTTGTTCATCTCCCCTACTATGTTCACCTTGGTCTTATCTAGACGAGTCACCTTACATTTGGATGGGGTTGGAGTTATTCCTAGTGCTTGGCATATTATGAATGGCATGACATTGGTCGACGCTCCTGAGTCTAGCAGGAAGTTATATAGAATTTTTCTGAATATACAGATTGTTAACAAGAAAGGAGGGGTCTCCAATCTTCCTTGAAATAGTCCCATAGACACATCAGCCTAGGCTACATGAGCCTTATCATTTTTCATTTCTTTTATCCTTTGTTTACACCATGTTTTGTTCTTTGGCTGGTTATTTATCTACTTGTTGTTTTTTGCTAGGTGGCAAATCAAATTTCATTCCTATAATTTCCCTAATCATGGGCTCATTGTTGGAGGTGTCAAATGAGACTCTATTTGCAAGTACCTCTTGAGTTGGTTTTGATGGGGCAGTATCATTCAATGATTGAAAGAAGGCATTCCTGACAGTGGGTACCCTTAGTAACTCAAAGGAGAACAGGCTTATCTTCACTTCCTTAAATTCCTCAGCCACATATTTTCCCATTTTCTCAACATCTACTTCAGGAAAACTTCTTTGGGTGGAATTCACAGGTTGCTCTTTAGCTGGTTTGGACTGCCTATTCCTATTGAAATATTGGGTTGGTACTTTGCAATAGGTTGGGTTATTGCTAGCATTTGGGTCGTGCGGTGTATTGAAATTATTGGGCAGGGTGGAAGTTGTGAAGGGACCACTAGCTTGTCGATTCCTCAAATTGTAAGGGGTGTCACATTAGTGAAACATATGGACTTCTTCTATTTTTTGTCCTTCTTCATCTTTAGTTCCATTATTTACTAAATCAAATAATTTAGATAGGGCACCTTCGTTACTTAGCTCCTTTGTTTTTCTCTCCTTTTCAGTGGCCTCCTCGGGTTCGTTTGTGTCACTCTAAGGGAAAGGTGACTGGTTTACCACCAAGACTAAAGATTCATACAATTTTGATGTGACTATATCTCTATAGCTAGAGCCTTCTACTCTACTTGAAAGATTTCCGTAGCAATCTGGAACTCCAGAAAATCAAGCTCGGAATGCCTATTGGTTTTATGAATTATACACCATCCAAACAATGCTACTTCAACTAAGTAAACTCCACTTGTTGATTTGTATACACCACCTGGTTGGTCAAGAGGTGTGGAAATGCCTCCATTGTTGGGTCTGGTATTCCATGTTCTGTTCTACCTTTGAGGCTGCCTTCTTTCAAAATTTGGCCTTGAGTTATGGCCTTGTTCATAATTTTGGTTCGAAGATGGTCCCAAATCTCAGTTGTCTCTCTGATAGCTGGTTTGAATGCTTTTTTGAGATGCTTGTAGTTGGTTATTTTGATTCCTAAAATGAGTGAATTTATTGGATAGCTTCCTTACTAACTCAACCAACTCATCAATATGTTCCTTGTCTGCACTACTTTGTAGAAGCACTGAATTCTAAAGAAAAATAGGATGCACTGAGGGCTGATTCTATTGGGCAGATAGGACCTTGGAGTTTTGTAAGTTTAAAGGAACTTGGGATGGTTGTGAATAGGCTTGCTGATTTGGAATCTACAGATAACTTGACCCTTGTGGAGCTTGATTTAATAAAGGCCTTGGGTATGCCACCATTGGCAATTGAGGAATTGGATTCATCAACGAAGTTTGATGTGTCAAGGCATGAGTAAGCCCTTGGATTTTCCCAGGTGTGGCAGCTGGTCCCAATGAAGGTAGGGGCATACAACATGATGTCCCAAGTTAGGGCTTACTTTTATTGCCTCAACATAAGCCTCTATCAAACTTGCAGGTAGTTGATGCATTCTTTTTGCTAAGGTAGAAGTGAGGTTGTCTAAAGCCGCATAATATACCATTTTGGCTGAAGCATCATCAACTATATAAGGAGGCTACAACTTCATGTAGGTTGTGTGAAATATGTTATTGAATGAGTTGATTGGCTCATTGAATTCCCTTCTTACTAACATGAATTGCTCATACAAATATATAGGACTGACTGGAACCTTGAATTTCCGCAAGCATGTATTCTTCATGAGATCCCAAAAAATAATGGAGCCTGTAGGCAAATGGATATACCAATAGAATGCTTCATTTCCTAATGAGTAATGGAAGAGTCTACAAGCCACGTCTTCATGTTCAATTTGCATATCCATCAAGGTCGTTTGGAAGATCTTGATATGTTCTTCTGCTATCCTTTGTGGATCATTTGGGTGGAACTTGGAGTAGAAGCCCTCTGAATTCTTTGGCATGTCATGGTAGTCATTGAAGGATAATGAGGATGGGTTATTGCCCAACCAAGCCATTAGTGGAGGTAGAGGTGGTAATGGCTAAGTTGCAACAACTTGTGGATGGGGTAAGGCAACTGTAGTAGTGCTTTGGATGTGGGAAGTGAATGGAGAAAATATTGGATGGAGTGAAGGAGAAGATGGAGATGGAGGGGATGGAGGTCAAGCGGGTGGAGTTGATGATGAGGCTTCCCCTTTCTTAGCTCTTTTAGCCCTGGTACAGGTCTTTAGCTCTTGAAATTATCCCTTATCTAGTGTGGATTTGGTTACACTATAAAATATTTGAGGGGAGAAGGACCCAATTCGATTCAGCTTAACCTAGGGCCCTACTTCTAGCATCAGTTATGTTGATGGGTGTTTTTGTACTTCTCAACACAGGAAACACACAAGTGTGATGCCTCTCTTGAAAGGTGAAAATATGGAAATCAGTTTCAAACAATCACCACAAGGTCTCTCGGGTGTCAGATCATGACTATGCAAAAAAAAACTCAATTGTTGTTGTGACCTGCTGGTAATAACAAGGGGCCTTTATGGTTGACTACGCTTGGAATTTTTGGGTCTGCAAAAATTGAGTTTCAAAAGTTTTGGGAATGATGAACAGTGACTGTAAGTTTATAACAACAAGTTGAAACTCACTTTTGTCATCAAATTTTACTTTTCAGTGATGTTGAAAACTTATGTTTAGCTTCATATTTTAAAAGAAATAGAAAAAGGGAAGGGTTATAGGTTTTCCTAAGTCTCCAACTAAGGTGAACAATAAAAATGGAGGATGCTACAATGGACAGACTTCCAAACTAAGTTTAATTTAACCAGGGACAACCCACAATATCATAAAATTAGTGCAATATTCTAAGGCTTACTTATGATTTTCAAACTATAGCATGAATGCTTAAACATGCATATACACAGTTGAAGTTAACTGTTGTAAGTGAATTAGCTCAGATTAACTTTACGCAAAAAAATTTCATCAACAAATGGCCAAAAGTATGAGCTGAAATTTCATCAATCACTATAGCATACATCCACCATTAAAGCATAACATGAAATACTAACAAAAAATGGACTTAAACTTGAAATACCGCTACAGGTGTTCCTTGGATCTTTGTTACAATTTTCCCTGATCTTCTCAGATCAGGCACTTATTGTTCACCCTGAACTTTTCAATGTTTTAGTGCAACATTCATTCGTCATTTTTTAAACATTCCAGGAAACTAAACCTTCCAAATCCCAATAGAAAAGAAAACTAAATAGTCACAATGAAACTATCAAAGCTTTCAACTATGTATTAGATCTTCAAAGAGACTGTCTCTAGTCTCTTGCTAAATTCCACTAGTCATCTAGATATGGTTATCACTCGCCAAGTTTTGACCAATCTTCACTTCCAACATGTCGAACACATCACCGTCCTATTTTGACTTATTGACACTTCATAGAGACTACTTTCAAAGTCCCATCGAACTCTCAATGTCAGATTGATATAATTATACAACATGCTTTGAACGCCAAAGTGTCACACACATCAACACTCTACAACACAAGTCAACAGTGTATCTCAGACCCTTCATATTAACCATCTCTTTCTATTGGCACATCAAGGAGAGTAGATTTCAAATCCTAGTGAAGCCATCCACTCCTACCGACTAGAGTCCCAAGCATTTACATATGATTACCACCTGTCAATACTCCTTATTAGGAGATTGAAGGGACTATATTTCATGTCTTGGCGATACAATATTGTCACACCAATGAAGGTGTATACCACTGATGTGAATGGAAAAAACACTCAGCATAATCACCAAAGTAACACTTTGAATACACTTAGCAATGCTCCCATCGGGGTTTCGATGAGAATCGACAATAAATCCCATTGAATTCTTATTGTCAGACCAGTGTAAATTCACCCAAACACCAGTACATTTGAGTCAATGTCACTCAACATTCTCTCACTTGACGAAGAATGTAATAGCTATCAATCAATGCTCAAAGTCACTGTCGCAACACTCTAGTAGCATTCAATATGTCCACCTTCTCAGGAAATGGTTCCAGCCATCCTCTACAGGAAAAGAACAAGCCATGGTGTATCTATAATAGTCTAAAATAGGATACTTGCAATAGATCCAACTGACAACAAAGGATACAACATATTGCTACCACTCCACCATGCTCATAGATTATATTAAAGCATCAACAACATCATCTTCAAAACTTCAAGTTTGAACACAACCGAGAAGACATCCTCCAGAAAACAAGATAGAACACCAACTAGAATAATAACCAAAAAATTGATTGCTCACATCCAACTGATTAATCCACATGATTGAAAATAACACACAATAAGTTCTAATCTATCTAATCAATCAATACCTAAAGGTACACTAAACATCGTAAACTTATGCCATAAATATATACAACCATAAACTGCAATTAGAAACTCCATGTGCAAACATGTTATAGAGTGACATACACATCCAAGAGCTCCTATTGTGTGGGTAATTTAAATCTGAAAGTGATCAAGGCATACCAATTCTACCAATAGCATCCTATAGAGAGTGTAAACAACATCATGTAGTACCAAGGAACATCCACAATGATATGCAAAACCTATAGGAACAACTCTCACAAGTCTTGATAACTCTCCCAAGTTCTTCCACACCCAACAAAGGAAAGAGATTAAGGAACCTCCATGTCATCACCCAAGTACATAAGTGAAAACACATGACCACAAGCTAGTGATCACAATATCTCCAACCAAACCTCAAACCAATGTAATGTAAAACCAAAGATCTAGGAAGATAACCAAGAACAAGGAGAGAAACTCTACACATCATATACCTATATAAAATCCCCATGCATACACCTTTGAATGTCAATTGTGTCAAGTATGATCTCCTTCACAACACCCCAAAAGAAAATCCATAACAACATCCAACCATTCAATCACCAAGATCAAACATAACATATATATCATGTAATCAACATGGATGTAAGCCTATCAAGCCAAAGAAGATCAAACTAAATCCATTTCCTATGAAGGAAATAAGCCCAATGCATCTCCTAAACTCAACATTTATGAATGTAATCACAACGCATAAGGAGATAAAAATGAAAACAAACCTCAAATGAATCCTCCAAAACCATGTATCCATAGCTCAAGGTCCATATTCATGAGAAGACAAACATAATGCACCTGAAAGAAATAATGGGCAATACCTCTCAAATGATAAGCTACTGAGTAGACCAAGAGTGGGAATGAGAACGCTCCTCCAAGGTATGCAAGCCATCATGATTCATTCAAGAGCAATCTCCTCATAGGTCTATGTTGAACTTATGTCCAACCAAGGTGTAGGCTCCTCAGACTTTCTATTGAGATCTCATCAAGAGTACCCATCTCAACAAAAATTCACCCATCTCAAGAGAAATATAGCCTCACCTTATTCTCCAAGTATTCATGAGTAGTTGCAAACAATTATCTCATGCTAAACTCCAAATGCATCACTGCACTATCATGAAGTTCTCAAGCATATGACCAATGCACCCAAAACATAGAGAATCATATGACCACTACCAAAGTTGCAGTCATCTGAATCAAGAAATAATCATGACATCATGATCTTACCATCCCCCTTAGGATATTTCATGCTTCAAGTGAACCTACCATGCTCTTAAGAGCCACACATCATGCCAAAACTCTAATGTGTAATTAAGAGTATAACATGACATAAAAGAAAACAAACTCTAAACCAACATCACCTGTCAAGCATCATCAACACCTCATCCCAATGACCACAAGAGTCTTTCATGGCTCTGAGATGCTACACATTTTCAAGTAGTGTCCATGCAAATGTGAAAGAACCCTTCTACAACAACAAGATCTAAGAGCTCCTCCTACTAATATCTGCAACACTTAATGAAGATCATTCATTCACAGTCACTGCTAAAGCTCCCACTGAACCATGACATCTAAGATCTCCAAGCATCATGACCAAAATTCTACTAATCTAAAAAATCTTCCAAGTCCACACACCAACATGTCCATCTGACAAAAAATACCAAGTGGAACCAAGATCTCCAGACCTACCAAAAATATTGTCACTGTCAAAATCTTATACCATGTTAAGTATCCAAGCTATTCATCACATCATGATACACATGTTTTCGGTCCCCATAATTGATTATCCAAATACTTCCCTAACATCCATCCTCTCATCTCAAATGAAGCACACCAATGCAAAGTTGACCACAAAAAATGCCAACTAACAATTCTACATTAACACTGAACCAACCTCATGGATATAGACAATCTACTTTTGAGTTATCCCACAACAAACAAGTAGGTAAAGACAACCCACATCTTGCACAACCTGTAGATCCAATCAATATATCATGAAAACCCATTATCACATTGGAAACTATAAAAAATTTATCTCAAAGAGAATAAGCATGTAGACAACATGACTCAAACACCAAATTCAACACAAATTAGATTTTCCAATCACGTCCACAACGAGCACCAAAGTCAAGGAAACCACCAAGCATCACCACAAGAATATTGAGTGACTAATCACATACCAAAATTCCCATGTAGATAAGGAATACACCTCCTCTTACCATGCATAAAGCATGTATGCAAAACTGAAACTATCTCATCTAGTAGCAGCGCAAAAGCCAAGGTCTAGAAAATAGCTTAACAACAACTCCACAAATTCACAAGTTTTTTTATTATTATTCTTGACGTGTAAAACTTGCAAAACCACTGTGTTTGGAACAACACCTATGTCCATCCACACCCACTACTCATCTAGAAGAATTAAAAGTATTAGAAAAAAACACCATAACAATTAAACCAGAATAATGAATTGTCATGAATGAGCATCACAATAGATTTTTTACAAAAATCTACAAAAACTTCAGATCCAAGGAACATGAAACTGACCTATGCAAGTACAAAACATCCATAAAAGGAAAAACAGTTCAGAAATTCCAAGCTCATTTTAGGCCAACTCTAGAACCACCAATATGCACATACATTTGAAGGGGATAGAGTATTACAAAATCTTCCAAATCATCCAATGATCAACTCCATAGCCTACAAGCAATTAGGGTATCAAAAAAATATCTTCCAATGCCAGGAAAAAGAACCCAGCATACATACATTACTTCATAGCTAAAAAACAACTCAAGCTTCTTTATATCATCAGGGAGCCTCTCACATAGACACCTAATATGAAATCTTTGTTGCAACACAACCACAAAGCAAAATATTCTACCCCATGCATAAAGATTATTCCATTGTCAACTACGAGCTTCATATCACATCAGTTTAATATGAAAAACTCCATTTTCTCCATCTTCACCATCCTTCAAGTTGTGTGTTGTCTCCTAAAACTAAAACAAAACAACAAACAACTTTCACTCACCAAAAGATCAATCATCAGCCGATTCCTATAGATTTCCTCAAGTTTTTTAGACTAAGAAATCCTCACAAAAGGAATACCCAGAACCATAAATTCTAGGAATAAGCAAACCTCGGAAGATGGCTCTGATACTATTTGTAAGGAAATTTTTTTTATCTCAAAACATCCAAGATCAATAAGAGTCTTTAGTAACATTCAATTTTTCAGAAAGCCTCAAAAAATTTACTACTATGTCATAAAGTGGAATCAAACATAGTTCATTTACACATTAACCCTTAAAGGAAAGTTTATGCAACTTTAACTAGTACCAGCAACAAACATTAACCAGATTCATTGAGCGAAATCATTAAACATGAAATATAGATGAAAAGAAATGAATACATAGATTTACATGGGGAAAACCCTTTCAGGTAAAAAAACCCACACTCCAAAAGTATAGACCCATTGTATTATTCAACAACTAGAAAATACAGTTACAATACAATACAAGCACTAAGCCTTTCATGGAGATTTTTCATCCTATTTTATCTGGAGGAACATATCAACATCATAACCCCCTTGAATAAAAATCTATTCTTTCTCATTACATTTCTCTGATCCACGTCTTCAGTCAATCTAGATCATTTTATCGATCCCCTCTGTTACATCATGTTCCTATTACAATGCATTCAATGCACTATGGCATTCGCATACACCTCTACAGGTGTTCCTCAGATATCTGTTACAATTTTCCCTGATCTTCTCAGATTAGGCAGTTCTTGTTCACCTCAAACTTTTCAATATTTCAATACAACATTCGTTCATCAGTTTTCAAACGTTCCAAGAAACTAAACCTTCCAACTCCCAATAGAAAAGTGAATTGAATAGTCACAATGTAACTATCGAAGCTTTCAACTGTGTATTGGATCTTCAAAGAGACTGTCTCCAATCTCCCACCAAATTCCACTAGCCACCTCAATATGGTTATCACTTGCCAAGCTTTGACCAATCTTCACTGCCAACATGTCGACCACATCACCGTCTTGTTATGCCTTATTGACACTTCGTAGAGACAACTTTCAAAGTCTCATCAAACTCTCAATGCCATGTCGATATACTTATACAACATGCTTTAATCACCAAAGTGTCACATACGTCAACACTATACAACACATGTCTATTGATGGGTTCTTTTTCACTTCTCAACATAGGAAACACACAAGTATGATGCCTCTCTTGAAAGGTGAAAATATGTAATTCAATTTCAGACAATCACCCCAAGGTCTCTCGAGTGTTAGGTCATGACTATGCAAAAAACAACTCAGTTGTTGTTGTGATTTGTTGGTAATCGCAAGGGGCCTTTTGGTTCACTAAGTTTGGAAGTTTTGGGTCTGAAAATTGAGTTTCAGAAGTTTTGGAAATGATGAACAGTGACTGTATTTTCAAAACAAGTTGAAACTCACTTTTTTCATCATATTTTACTTTTCAATGATGTTGGAAAATGTTTAACTTCAGATTTTAAAAGAAATGAAAAAAGGGAAGGGTTTAGAGGTTTTCCTAAGTCTGCAAATAAGATGAACAATAACAATGGAGGATGTTACAATGGAAAAACTTCCAAACTAAGCTTTATTTAACTAGTGATAGCCCACAGTATCATAAAACTAGTGCAATCTTCTAAGGCTTATGTATGATTTTCAAACTGCAACATGAATGCTTAAACATGCACATACATAGTTGAAGATAAGTGTTGTAAATGAATTAGCTCTGATTAACCTTACACCGTAATTTTTCATCAAAAAATGGCCAAAAGTATGAGTTGAAAGTGCATCAAACACTATAGCATACATCCACCATTAAAGCACAACATGAACTACTAACAGAAAATGAAATTAAACTTGAAATAACAATGCTGAAATAAACTATTAGAGATAGAATCATGCACACATGGAGAGCAACACACAAGAAACCATTAACTCAATGCTTTTATTATGTTTTGCAACATCACGTCTTTACACAACTCATCTCTCTCTTTGAAAATGAGAGGATTCCCCTATTAATAGTTTTCCAAAAGAAGAATGAATGGTTTAGGTTCATTCTAGTTTAGGGTTTCACCTACCCCCATATGAGTACAAAAGTTTACAATATAAAAATATACTATTTTGTCTTTTCTATATTTTGTCTTCTAGTCTATTTTGTCTTGTAGCTACTTTTATCCTTTTCAGCTATTTTAACAAATATTCATCATCAATAATTGGGTTTCCAACCTTCTTTTGTGTTGTTGCATACTCCATGAACTTTCCTATCATAGCTAGCAGCTTCTTTTCTTTAGAGAGATAAGATTTGGAGATTTGGAGGGAAACTCTCTTGAACCCTTCTGTTATTTGGTCTCGATGCTTGGTTCACTTTGGTGTAGCTCTAATTATCTGCTCTGACTCTATGAAGGCTCTCACAACAAAATGCATAAAATCATCTAACAAAGTATCATCGGCTCCTTGCTCTACTTTCTTGTGGAATTATCATTTAATGTCTTCTGGATCTAACTTCAAGGTGGTCATTTCATAACCTATCATCAATTTTAAATAATCATTTCTCTCAACCCATTGTTCTATGATCCACTCATGGTTGGCTTCCAAATCCTGTAGGGATCTTTGCAAAAATCCTTTTATGTACTCAAAATTTAGTTGCTTGGCCTCGAGTAGCCAATGATCTTCTTTAGGCAGCTCCAATTCCTTTTCATAGATTTCTTGGGTGAGCTTGAGGATGCTATCCAACTTTGGATATGTAATCCTATAGAGTTCTTGGAACTCTTTGCAAATACCTATTTCTTATTTGACCTCTTTCTGCAACACCTAAAATTCATTGTGCATTTTGGTAGTGCAGTGGATGCCTTTGTCGCCTGTACTGGTGACTCTTTTCAACCAATCAGATGTAGCCTTGGTCCAATTCTTCATTTTCTCCATTTCATTCACCTCCTCCTTTGAGAGAAAGGCGGGTGTAGGTGATTCTATTGGAGCTTCCTCTCCTAATGTAGTCCATTATTGTATGAAGGCAGTAAGTTCTGCCACCTATGTTTTTAGCTCCTCCTTCGTTGATTGGTCCTTATTCATCTGCTAGAGGATGGTAGACACTGACCCCTAAAATTCATCTATTTTCTAGGCTCGGGACATGGGACCTAGATTGATGGTATATATTTGATAATCTTGGCCTTGAATGGTATCTACGTCTTCCTACAGTGGCAATGGCCACTTGTAGCATCCTTGACTTGGAAGCATCAATTGTAACATGAGACCTGATCTTCATCTTCTCTTTTTGGGTCTTTATTTGGGCTCTAGCCAAGATTGCCTCTAATCGAGCTTTGGGATCAGAAACTATTGGAGCTTTTCTTTTGAGTTGCTACTCCAACCATGTAGGAACCTTTGTTGATCTGAGGATTTATTATTTTCCCCTTCCTCTTGTTCCTTTGAGGGCCCTTCTTTCTCACGCTTAGGAGCATCTGGGATGTTTTCTTCTCCTTTATCTCACTCCTCCTCCTATATCATGGCCTCCTCTTTGTTAGGTTCAACAGATACTATGTTCTCTTCAGCAATATATTCTTCTTCTGGTGTTTTCCCCTTGACTTCTTCAATACGTTTCTCGGACTTAGCACTCTTTTCTTCGACATTCTCTTCTTCTTTCTTATCCTTCTCTTTGTCTCCCTCGAAATGAACTTCTTCATGCAATAGGCCCTCATGTCGGCCAGTTTGTGGAGGTTCATCAACTTTCTCCGCGTCCACACTTGTATTTACTTTCCCTTCATTAGAATGATGTTCCTCAGGGTTTCCCTCCTCATCTGTGTGCTCTTTGGGCCACTCTTCATCTGGCTCTTGGTTGTAGGTCACAACCTCATAGTAATCATCAAATTTACTTGAATCTCCCTCCTTGGGCATTTGCTGCCCTTCCTCATCTAGGGCCACCCCATCCAAATCAACCTATAGTCCTCCTTCAAGATTCTTAAAGTAGTCATCTCGGTCAAAATATTCTGGCTCATTAGCAATTTCTTTGGTTACTTCCTTCAGCTACTTTGCACTCAATCTCTCCATTTCTTTAGATATTTGCATCGTTGCCTCCATCTTTGGTGGCTCGGTGGGAGGTGGAAGAAGAGGCAAGGTAGCAGTGAGTTGGGCCATTAATTCTTGGACTTAAGAGTTGAGGATTACCCCAGAGAGCTCAGATGGCACATTTTTCATATAAGTGACAAAGGCATGTGGTAGGGTGAGAGGTTCCATAGAGGTTGTTGGAAAATAAGGCGGTAGAATAGAGAGAGTTGGTAGTGGAGGCAGGAGCGATGAAGATGATAGTGGGGAAGTGGTGGAGGAAGAAGAGTCTAATACCACCATGGGAGCAGTCAGGGAAGTGGAGGTGAGGTGGATAGAGATGTCCACGGTGGGTGGACATGAGATGGTTAATGATTGAAGAGTGGTAGGGGATGGTGTAATGGCAGCAACAGTAGTGGTCGATTGGAGTGTAGAGGCGATTGGGGGTGGTGAGCGAGGTCGCTTAGCTTCTTCCTTATCTTTATGCAAGGAAACCTCTTCTTGAATGGTTGGCATCTCGAGAACAAAGGTTCCTATTTTTTTTGCTTTCTTTGGTGGCTTCCCTTCTATTGATTTTCTAGTGTAATATTTGTGCTTGGGCTTCTGCTCAGATGTGTCTTTTCTCTTTTTTGATCTTGTGACCGATGGAGATTTAGGAGCCTCACTCGAAGGACCAACAGTGGTACCACTATCTATCTCACTTTCGAGCTCATCTTTGATATCCCTATAGGTTAACTACGCACTCTGCTCGTGTAGTTGAGTTATCTACTCATCAATCCATTATTTGGTTCTTTGCTCTATAGGGTGGTTGATAGCATCCATGTTTGTGATCTCTTGCTCAGCCCATTCAATTACTAGCAATGACACATTTATTAAAGCATTATATTTCTCATCAAGAATATTGTCATCCTCAACAATATGATCTGATACAGGGTATAAGATGATAGACTTCACAAATTGAGTAGTCATCCTCATGTAGTGCTGCTTCCTAACCTCACAATCATCATCACAATTCGACTGGAAATATTTAATGTGTGACCAGTGAGCGTACTGCCTTCCAACTTGTTTTTTCAACTTCCCAAGAGGATCCATGCCTCCTCTCTTTGTATGTAACTCAAAATTATACTCTATTATCTCCTTCTCAGAATACTCGACACATGGGGTAGTAGTGCAAGAGTACATTCCCTATCCAAATGTGAGGGGATATGGGACCCCAACATGATACTTATTATGCAATAAGGTATGGGAAATCTACAGTTGTCGAGTAATTTCTAGCAATATTATTCTGTCATTTGGGTAACGGGGCAGCCGGTAGTGCCTTCTGAAGAATCCCTTTGCTTTGATGTATGTAAATTTGTGGAATTGAATGAATAAATATCCAAATCCCTTTATGACCGCCTTGGCATTGTGTGATGCCCTTTTGTGATAGTCTCCTGCCAAGGTTCTAATGATGTGCCCAATGAAGGCATCATTGACTCTTCTATAGTCCTTCTTGAAGTTCCTATATTGTAGTTGATGCTAGTAGTCATATACCTTGAGTTGGCCCTTCTTTGTTCCTAGTACTCCAACATAATTCAATCCTTTATATGGGACCTTGACTATCAGTAGGTAGACTAGATAAGATGTCATGTAAAATTGTGAAGTCTTCTTTACTACCATAAACTAACTGTGTAGGTTTTCGCTAATCATTTTTTCCCAGTGGAACTTAGCAGTTCCTTGGAGGATCTCTTCTATGAAGTAAAACATCCACTCCTCAAAGAATGTGGAAGTTGGAAGGCCCATTACTCTACTGAGGAGAGTCACCAAGTCATTAACTTCTACAAAGTCACTTCTCTATAATGTTTGAGGCACTTTATTAGCACTACCCCTCTTGTCTTTTAGCCATGTTTGATTTATTGTCCTTCTGCATTTGATAGGATCATGCTACCATATTTTCAAGGAAAATACCTTTTCAAATTCATCCATTTCATCAAACACAAGAATTCCAAAAGTCTTTCCAATAGGTTGGGGAGACAGGTCTGCAAGTACTCTTCCATCCTCGATGAATATTCTTATGTTCTGTGGGCGATAGCATTCCTAACAAGCCATTACTATTTTTAGAGCAACAAGAGTGGGAGGAAAAGAAGTTTCCCTTCTGAGTTCTCTTTACTTGATTCTCATAGCTTCCTCTGTTGTGGGGTTAACCATAACCCTTTGTTTGAACTCATCCATGCTGACATACTCCAAATCAGTGTTGGTGACCTTGTCCCATTTGGAAGTAATCTTTGAGATACACTCGACCTTTTAAAATTTGTACTTCATTTGCTCTTTCTCCTCTTTTCCTTTGGTGGTCCTTTCTAGTCTTTTTCCCTTGCCAACTTTCCCAACTGGCTTCTTCACTGGTCCCTCAGCAGGTTCCATGAATTTTGCACACGAAAGGTGCAGTAAGTACGTTGACAGATTAGGAGGACAAATCATTACTTAAATCACATAAAACATCATTAATTGCATCTATATACTCTTAAAAGATTATAAAATTCATCATATTTTACCATTTGAAGCTTTTTTAGGAAATTTGAACAAACACAGGTCTGGTAGTACGGGAGTTCACCCTATGGAAGCCACTAGGATGAAATCACTTAAGGGATGACACTGGGGAAGCAGACTTCGGCAAGTGGCCACCCGATGGTAAACTTTTGCATCTCTTTATTGTCGAGTGAATTTAGGGAAAATTCATTAAGTACATGTGTAAATTCATGATGGAGGCATCAGGGATCAACCCCCTTCATTGAATCAATCTTTAATGCTCTTGCAAACGATCAGAGCGCAGAAGTTGTGATGTGGAAGGTTGGTTTTTTTTTTGACGTAAGGAATGGCTTTGGATGAGTAGCATTTCACAAGTAGAGTTCCACATTGTGGAACCTGCAATCCTTCTTTACTTTGTTAATACTAATCAAAGTCTATCGACATGTGTTTGTTTTTTGCTTGAAGACTTAGTCATTTTGGCTCAAAGGTTTGATCATTGCATGGAGTGTAGGGGTTGGGTACGCGGAAGATGTGTAACAGGGTGTCATGGGTTCATTGTTGTTAGTCAATGTCTTAGAATAGTCGTTGTCCCATAAACAGAAATCTGCATGGGTGGACCCACTGAGACTTCTCGACTTATGTTTCTATTGATTGATTACTTCGTTACAAAGAGAGATATTGATTGGCACAAGGCCCACAAGTTAGAGGGTTGTGTTTTATTTTCCATTGGGAAAGGAATTGGGGAGGCAAACTTCCACCTAGGGCAGCCCACATGGTTGGATTCACATGAATACTTTGACTTGTGATTCTTCTATTGGTTGTGTTCTTTGTTATAGATGGTGGCATTGGTGAGTGTAGGGACCGCAAGTTGGGAAAGCGGTGAGGTTTCGCCATTTGAGCAATGACCAGGTTGTGATAGCCTCCCGCAGATAGTGGCCCACAAAGGCCAACCCGCAAGCTTCTTTTGACTCAAAATTTTCATCACTTATTTTTAGATCTTTCATCTGCAGAGGTAAGGGATGCAAGAACTACATGATGGAATGATGCAAGAGCTTTTCCTTAAAGTGACGACATTGACCATCCCCACAAGGTATTAGTTACTTAGCAATTCTCTCGGTTTGTTGTTCAGGGAATTTTAACGACGATGGTAGGTTTGGGGTCTGCCAGGCGAGCAACCATTCATACCTCATCGTTAAACAATGAAAAAGAAGGAATGTCTTCCCAGCGGCGATGACCCATGGGGATGAGTTTGCAGGGGCCCCCAACCAGGTGATCTTGGTGGTTGTTCAAATTTTGAGCCTTAGATGGATCAGCATTGCAAAGAATGCATAACGGGGGTTTGCATGGAGTTTTTCATTAATCAATGGCTGCTAACACACAGGTTTTTGCACGTGGAAACCCGCAAGGGCGCACCCACGTAGACTCAAGGACTAAGCCATTTCCTTTCATAAAGTGTGTGCGAACCCCAACCTTGGTACCTGCAAAACAACAAGAGTAAACACCTCAAGTTAGATATTGCAAGTCAAAACTAGGATTCCCCATGAAATCCATTTACAACTTCAAACTAGGAAAGAAAATAACAAAGAACACAATAAAAAATGATAAAACAAAGATGAAATCCTAATTAGATGTGCAAACTCATAATCCCATGGGGGAATTGGTGCCAATTTGATGTGAAAATTGGCCCTTTCCCAATTCCTATGATGAAATCTTGATATGTTGAAGATGGTATTGATCCACTTTGATGAAAGATGAGAACTCCAAGCCAAATCTGCAAAAAGCCTAGCTAAGAATTCAATGATGGATGGAAATGGATAAATATTTTAGCATAATAACTTTGCAATATTTGTGGATGATCAAATGAAGATATGAGCTCTTTATTTATAGAATGTCAAGATGGATGAATGTCCAAATTTGAGCAATGTGGGACTAACATTCATCCAATGATATGATGCCACTTGTCGCTATGAATGGATGATGGATGTGCAAGATTTGGGAAATGTGCCAATAAATGCATAATATTTGAATTTCAAATTTGTTGAAATGACATAAGAGGGAAGGGAAAATGCAATAAATGCCACTTGGCTCAAGGCAAAGGACATGTAAGAGATTTTAAATGCCTTGTTGGATGTACATGTTGACTTGGAATTTTTGAATTCAAATTGAGAGAATATTCCAAAAGATGCCTTGTGAGGAAAATAGAGATTTAATAAATGAATTAAATCTATTTTCATGTGCAACTTGCATTATCTAGAGGATGTGACATGAGATGAGTTAAATTAATCAAGGGTTTAATTTAAGGAGATTAGATGATGTGACTTATTTGACTCAAATTTATGGATTTATTTAAATCAAATAAGAGGAATATGATAAGAGACTAATTAAATAAGGATTTTGATTTATTTAATTAAAAGGGATGGTGTTAGATTAAATCAAATAAGGTTTTAATTTATTTAATTTAATGGATAGACTTTAGAGATTTAATCAAATAAATTGATTATTTAATTAAATAGGGATAATTAGATCAGATGGATTGATTTAATTAACAAAAGAGATTGACTCAATTAGATAAAATTATTTATTTAATTAAGAGATGAATATTGATGAATTTAATCAGATAGGGGAATTTGATTAAATGGTTAAACCGAGGGATGATTCAGGAAGAAACGATGTTAGTAAGTCAGGATTAGATGCACAATGTCAATCAGTATATTTTACGTGTCTACAAAGTGTTCAACATTTTCTAGCACAAGAGTGGAGTAACCTTTAGGGCAAGGATCTGTGTAGAGCGGATTGCCTAATGATGATCACAAGGAAGTGAACTCCTGCAAACAGGATTCCGTGAACCCTTTGAATTTTTATTAGTTGTTTGGTGGAAGGTTCAAGGGTTTGAATGTGGGGTCCAATAAGGTGAGGGTTGTGGTTTCGTAGAGTTTAACAGTGAAGGAGGACTCATGAGTTTAACGCTTAAGATTGCACACCTCAAAGGGTAGGTTTTTTATTCTTCATGGAAAAAACTTGGATTTATGAAATTTAACACTCCCCACCTACAAAACCCTAGGTGAAACAAGCACCAAAAGAAAGGATGGTCGAGACCCATACCTGGAAACGTGCAAGAAGGAGAAGCAATGATCGGCAGAGGGTGTCTTGAATCTTCCACACACGTAGAGTCAGCTTTGGCTTCCTCAAACTTTGAATTCCCAGAGTGAAAATGATAGCCAAGTAGTAGCTTATTTATAGGTTAACCGCCATTAATGGCGACATTAATTGCAGGTATGGTAGGAGCGCAAGTAGGTGAAGTTGTGGAAACCCACACCACAGAATTCATCCAGTGAGGACCCAAGCGGAGAAAACAGATGTAGGACCCATGTTGCGGGTGGATTTGGATGGAATGCCATAGAGAACAGAAAAACAAGGACAATATTCTACTAAGAGAGACCCACAGAGGCGAACTCATGGGTAGCGATGGTTGAGGCAGTGTCTGAAGGACGGAAACCCTCAAGGGAAATTCCATAAGGCCTAAAAGCTCATGAAACTTAGGTGAATGAGCTTGGCCTAGATGATTTGACAATTTTATGGCTCAAGACCATCATATACTCAAAAATAGGGGCACACAAAATAAGGCAAAGATGAGTTGACCCAGCGAAGGAAAAACAAGAAGAGAGGGGGTCCCTGATCTGAACAGGGTGTGTGTGCTATAGGCACAACAATGTCAATAGTGTATCTCACTCCATTCAAATTAACCAACTTTGTCTATTAGCACATTGAGGAGAGTATATTTCAACTCCCAACGAAGTCATCCACTCTTATCGACAAGAGTCCCCAACCTTTACATATGTTTACCGCCTATCAACACTCCTTATCGGGAGATCGAAGGGACTGTATTTCATGTCCTAGTGATATAATACTGCCACACCAATGAAGGTGTAAACCACTAATGTGAATGGAAAAAACACTTAACACAACCACCAAAGTAACACTTTGAATACACTTATCAATTCTCCCATTAGGGTTTTGATGAGAATCAACAATAAATCCCATCGACTTCTTACTATCAGACCGATGTAGCATCACTTGAATGCTAGTACATTTGAGGCATTGTTTTTCAACAAACAAGAATGTAACTACACATCCCATGCCACTCTTCAACCCTCACATGTTAACAAGAGATGCTCTCAACTCCTTAGCCAAATATCCAAGCCAACCTAAGATAACTACCCATGTGTTTACTTTTATAGAAACAAGCTCCTGCAAAACCACCAAGTGGTATTATATAAAACCATGTGACTAATACCATGAGATTACAAAATCATTAACCCCTCATTTAATATTGATACTAATTTTTTCCAATATTAAATATTATTCCCATTGATGCACACATCCCTAGATTCCCTAGGTGCACCACATAATAAATAAGCACTATGCAAGGTGGACAACACACCTTTTCCTAACATTCTCCCACTTGTTGTACACATTGCATAAGAGGTAAACAATTAAACTCAAACATGAACAAGGGAACAATCCCTCTAGCAACATATACCATCAAGTAATCAAAGTGCTCCATAACCTCAAGCATGAATGCTTTCATCCTCAATCATGCCCACACATAAAGATAAGAAACCATCCAAATAGAGATGCCACACTATCATTCACAAAGAAGCATAAGTCCTTTCTCCAACCAATATCCCAATACATAAACACTCAATACAAAGGTAACAAGAATGTATCAATAGCTATCAAGATATAACCACCATAGTTGAAAATAACACCCACAACAAATGCTAACACATCCAACTATCCATACCTCCAAGGTATACAAATAAAAACAAGTGAACCTCATCCTATCAACATAGTGTAAGGAAAGCTAAGGTGCGGAAACAACTCTCCTAATGTCAAAAACTCAGGGAAGAATGCAGATATACTTTTAATTTTTCAATTACAGTTCAATTAAGATGCAATTTGAAATAAATAGCAGAAACAGAGAATTAGACAAACACAGATGAACACCAGATTTACGTGGGAAAACCCTTACGGGTGAAAAACCCACCACACCAAGAGAAGTCACTTTGTATTACAGTAACAAATAATTACATACAGAGTTATGACTTATCTTTCTGGTGCTAGATTACAACAGCTTTCACAATGATCAATCTTGTACAAGAACCTTCAAGTTACAGTCTTCACAGAATAGAAAATACTCTGATACAATTCAAACTGCTCATCCAAATGGTCTTCGAACCAACCATGCTACTATCCAACCGAAAGCCATCTGCAATTCCAGATTATATTCATGTCGCTTCCAGTCTGTTGAACTTCCTCTCAGAACTGCCATCACGGACTACCTTCCAACAATTCATATTCGGCTTCTCTGATTGGTCCAACATAAGCCACGTAAATGGTCATCGCTCGGTCAAAGGAGTTCACATGTATCGGCATATCGGTGAGACACTAATCGTGTCTCCCCGATGCCACAAGACTCAAACATCGATGTCGCCAAGAGTCATTTCCATCTGCAAGAGGTTCCAACGAGATTACAACTTGTATCGACCTCAACATGCATACCGGTGAGACTATCGCTTTCTCCAGGACATCCCACCGAAGTCTCAAATCATACCGAGTGCCAAATAATAGTCGGCAAGACTTATCACATTCACAGAGAGTTCATACCGACAACAGACTTCTTCATTGCTGAGACACATGTCCATCATTGAGACTTTATTCTGAAGACTTTAAGTTACATCGAGCATCGAACAGTCGGCAAGACTTACCACTCTCGCTGAGAGTTCTTACTGAGTTCTCCAAGCTACCCTGAGACCACTAGTCGCTAGGAGTCATACCGAGAATAAACTACAACATCAGCGAGACATAAACTCATCGCCCAAACTTCATACCGAAACATTCATGTTACCCCGATGAACATCGGCAAGAGAAACACATGTCGCCAGGAGTTCATAGCGAAGTCACATGCCACACCGAAGACTCTTAAGTGTAACAGTTCGGCAAGACATTCACACATCAATAAGACTTCTTACCGATAATATCCCTCTCGGCCAAGTCTCCCCGATGACTTCAAAGGTGAAGCTTTTGGTGAGACACTCCACATCGACAGGACTTCTCACCGAAGAATATAAGATACGCCGAAGACCACAAAATGTAACATATTGTCGGTGAGACATATTACTCGATAAGACTTCTCATCGAGCCACCATATGTTATCCCGATGACTCCAATGTATAATTGTTCGGTGAGACTCCTGCAAGGTCACAATGACCTATACAAATCACAATGTTTCAAAGCTGCTAGTCGGCCAGACATTAAAAATATCACACCGACTTGGCTCCAATAGAGGTTACAGCCTGTGATGATTTAGGCATATATTTCTAACAATCTCCCACTTGACGAAGATCACACAGGCACCTCCAGAGCACAACATAACTACTGAAAATCATGGGCACTAAGGCCCATTCAACTGGCACACCACTTGAACTTGTATGTGCTCACTAGCTTTGTCAATGCATCTGCAACATTCTCCAGAGTATCAAATTTTTCCAAACTAACCTTTCCATCCTCCACCATATCTCGTACAAAGTGGTACTGTACATCTATATGTTTCATCCTGGCATGGAAAGTAGGATTATTTGCCAGACAAATTGCACTCTGACTATCACAAAAAATAGTTATTTGCCCTGCATCAAAACCAATGTTAGAACACAAACATTTTAACCAAACTGCTTCTTTACAAGCATGTGTAGCTGCCATGTATTCAGCCTCTGTAGTGGACAAAGCGACTACAGCCTGTCGCTTACTCATCCAACTCACTGCACCACCATTCAACATGAAAGTATATCCACTGGTGGACCTCCTGCTATCAATGTCCCCTACCTAATCAGAATCCACATAGCCTCGAATACTAAGAGTCCTCTATGATTCAACCAAGTTCCCATGGTAACACAAAGAAAAATTTGAAGTGCCCTTCAAATATCTAAAAACTCTCTTTACAACATCCCAATGTGTCCTTCTAGGATTAGCCATAAACCGACTAAGAACTCCCACTGCTTGAGCAATGTTTGGCCTTGTATAGACCATTGCATACATAAGAATTCCAACCGCACTAGCATAGGGTACACTGGTCATGTCCTCCATCTCAGTAGGAGATTTTGGACAGTCTTCTATAGATAGCTTCATTCCCTGCAAGACTGGAACAACTAGCTGTTTGCAATCATTCATGCAAAATCTCTCTAGAATAGTCTTGATATACTTACTCTGATTGAGCCAAAGTTTTCTACTATTCCTATCCTTGGATATCTACATCCCCAGAGTATACCTTGTTGAACCAAGATCTTTCATTTCAAACTTAGCAGACAACTGAGACTTAAGATCAGAAATCATTAGCTTACTATTGCCTATGAATAGCATATCATCAACATAGAGAGCAATAATAAGAACTTGATCACTTTCAGCTTTATAATAGACACAATGATTAGATTTTGATCTCACAAATCCCAAAGACAATACAAAGTATCAAATTTCTGGTACCACATTCTAGGTGACTGCTTTAACCCATACATAGACTTCTTTAACTTGCAAACCAGTTTTTCTTTACCTTTCTCACAAAGTGCTCAGGCTGGGACATATAGATTTATTCTTCAAGCTCAGGCTGGAACATATAGATTTCTTCTTCAAGATCACCATGAAGAAATGTTGTCTTCACATCCATCTGCTCGACCTCTAAGTC
>VDFB02000017.1:422785989-422906260 GCA_007258455.2 Sequoia sempervirens
ACCTTGCACTTCTTGCCAGGAGACTTTGATCTCCCCTCTGATTTTGATTTAGACTTCTTGTCCTTCTTCTTGCCTTTCTCTTTTGACCTTCCTCTAACAGCAAGGGCCTCCTTCACCATCTCAGAAGATTTCCTTCTCATTTCTTCTGATAACAAAGAAGCAACAACATCTTCCATCTTGAAACTGGATGTTGTACTCCTAATAACCATCACAAGGTGATCCCATGAATCTGGAAAAGAACACAATATCAGCATACAACGATCCTCTTCATCAATATTCACACCAACAGATGTTAACTATGCAATCAACATGTTGAATGTGTTCAAATGATTAGCTACAAAACCTCCTTCTTGCATTCTCAAAGTGTACAACTTCTTCCTTAGGAACAATTTATTCACCAAGGACTTCCCCTGAAAAATAGATGCTAGTCTCTTCCACAAGGAAGATGCAGTCTTCTCTTCATGCACATTGAGAAGAATGGAGTCTGCCAAACAAAGCCTTATCAACCCCTTAGACTTTCTATCTCCAAGGTCCCAATCTTCTTGTTTCATGCTTGTAGGCTTCGCTCCAAACACAACAATCCAAATATCACGATCAACCAACAGATCTTCCATTTTGAGTTTCCACAACTCAAAATTGCTGCCATTAAACTTCTCTATTTCAATCTTTCCTGACCTGCTAGCCATCTCAATCTATAATTAGAAATTGATAAACTTCTACAAGACTCCCACTGAACAGAAATTGACACAAAAAACCCAACATACCCATAAGGATAACACAACTGGCCAGGCTCTGATACCACTTGTAAGGAAAGCTAAGGTGCAAAAACAACTCTCCTAATGTCAAAAACTCAGGGAAGAATGCAGATATACTTTTAATTTTTCAATTACAGTTCAATTAAGATGCACTTTGAAATAAATAGCAGAAACAGAGAATTAAACAAACACAGATGAACACCAGATTTACGTGGGAAAACCCTTACGGGTGAAAAACCCACCACACCAAGAGAAGTCACTTTGTATTACAGTAACAAATAATTACATACAGAGTTATGACTTATCTTTCTGGTGCCAGATTACAACAGCTTTCACAATGATCAATCTTGTACAGGAACCTTCAAGTTACAATCTTCACATAATAGAAAATACTCTGATACAATTCAAACTGCTCATCCAAATGTTCTTCGAACCAACCATGCTACTGTCCAACCAAAATCCATCTACAATTCCAGATTATATTCATGTCACTTCCAGTCTGTTGAACTTCCTCTCAGAACTACCACAACGGACTATCTTCCAACGATTCATATTCGGCTTCTCTCATTGGTCCAACATAAGCCACGTAAATGGTCATCGCTCGGTCAAAGGAGTTCACATGTATCGGCATATCGGTGAGACACTAATCATGTCTCCCTGATGCCACAAGACTCAAACATCGATGTCGCCAAGAGTCGTTTCCATCGGCAAGAGGTTCCACTGAGCTTACAACTTGTATCGACCTCACCATGCATATCGGTGAGACTATCGCTTTCTCCAGGACATCCCACCGAAGTCTCAAGTCATACTGAGCACCAAATAATAGTTGGCAAGACTTATCACATTCACAGAGAGTTCATACCGAGTTCTCAAGTCATACCAACAACAGACTTCTTCATCGCTGAGACACACGTCCATCGTTGAGACTTTACTCCAAAGACTTTAAGTTACATCGAGCATCAAACGGTCGGCAAGACTTACTACTCTCGCTGAGAGTTCTTACTAAGTTCTCCAAGTTACCCCGAGACCACTAGTCGCCAGGAGTCATACCGAGAATAAATTACATCGGCGAGACATAAACTCATCGCCCAGACTTCATATCAGAAAATTCATGTTACCTCGATGAACATTGGCAAGAGAAACACATGTCGCCAGGAGTTCATAGCAAAGTCACATGTCACACGGAAGACTCTTAAGTGTAACCGTTCGGCAAGACATTCACACATCGGTAAGACTTCTTACCGATAGTATCCCTCTCGGCCAAGTCTCCCCGATGACTTCAAAGGTGAAGCTTTCGGCGAGACACTCCACATCGACAGGACTTCTCACCGAAGAATATAAGATACGCCGAAGACCACAAAATGTAACATACTGTCGGTGAGACATATTACTCGATAAGACTTCTCACCGAGCCACCATAGGTTATCCCGATGACTCCAATGTATAATCGTTTGGTGAGACTCCTACAAGGTCACAACAACCTATACAAATCACAATGTTTCAAAGCTGCTAGTCGGACAGACATTAAAAATATCACACCGACTTGGCTCCAATAGAGATTATAGCCTGTGATGATTTAGGCATATATTTCTAACACATAAACAACTCATAAAATGCAATCACAAGCTCCAAGTGCCAAACCTATCATATAATGAACATGTGTGCACATCCAGGAACTCCCACTGCATAGGTAATGTCAAATATGAAAATGATCAAGGCATCCAAAGATCCACCAATAGCATCACATAGAAGTGCAATCAATATCATGTAGTACCAAGGAACATCCATAAAGATATGCAAGTCCTACAAACCAATATGTTGCAATACATCTCTCACCACAAGTCTCCTTATCTCTCCATTACAAACATAGTGATCACTATAGCTCCATAAAATATCTCAAAACCAATGTCATGTGAATACAAGCATCCAAGAACAAGAACACGACGAAAGAGAAAATGTGCAAATCAAAACCAGTAGCACATCTTAAATGGACCTCTAAATGCTAGGCTATGATAAGTATGATCTCCTCCATAAAACCCGAAAGAGAATAACACTATCCACATCTAACCATAACCAAGATGCATGTATCTCAAGCTAAAGGAAGATTAGAGAAAATCCATTCCCAAACCAAGAATAGGCCTAATAACATCTTCTAAAATTAACATCAATGAATAATATGACAATGCACAAGGAGATAAACATGCCAACATCCCTCAAATGACCCCTCCATAACTTGCAAACCATAGCTCAAGATCCATATGCATGAGAAGATAAAGAATAGAACATAACACATCTAAAAATAACAATGGGCAACACCTCCTATTTGATAAACTGTTGAGTAGACCAAGAGTGGGGAATTGAATGCTCCTCTGAGAAATCCAAGTCATCATGACTCATCTAATGAAAATATCCTCATAGGTCTATGTTGAACTCACATCCAGCCAAGGTGTAGGCTCCTTGGACTTCCAACTGAAACCTCATCAAAGAGTAATTGTCTCAACACATGTCTCTAATCATAAGAGATCTCCTAGCCTCAACGATGTCTCCAAGTATCCATGAGTACCTATAACCTATCAATCCAACCAAAATCAAAATGCAACATAGCACCATCATGAAGCTCCCAAGAAAATGATTAATGTACCCAATACCAAAGGAAACAAGATAAATTTCAAAGCTCTAATCTCAAGAATCGAGAACACATCATGACCCTATGATCTCACATATCCTCAAGAGAAGATCATATGATCCAATGAACATATTACTTGTATCATGCCAACACTCTAAATTGATAATCAAGATTATATCATGACATAATAACAAAACCATCCTATTAAAACAAGGATCACATCACAAAATAAAAATCATGACACCTCAACCAAAGACTAAAGAGTCCTTCATGGCCAACAAAGATGTCAACATATCCATACCACATGAAGATAACCATATCCGGTCAATAAAACCCAAGATGTTAAAGAACCATCATTGCATAAAAGAAACAGAATCCAAGAGTCCATCCATGACACCAACAAACATTGCAAAAGATCATCCACCACCAAATGGTGAATCCACATCATAGCCACAAGCTCCCACTAAACCATGATACCGATATCTCCATGGAATCATGACAACCATCCTCTAAATGATGATCCTCCATGGCCTCAATATGATCAAAAAACTCAATACTGAACTCCCAAAAGGAAGAGTACAAACCATGATCTTCAAACCAAGAAGATACAACACCACCAAACCATCAATGTCACAAGCTCCTAACAAATAGTGTAATCAAGCTATCTGTGACATTGTGATAACAACCTCCTTAATGAAGATCTACCAAAGCCATGATCCTCAAGCCAAGAAGATACACCATTGACAAACCATCACTATCACAAGCTCCCATTGAATCGTTTAACCAAGTTATCCATGACATCGTGATAACAACCTCCTCAATAAAGATCAACCATAACCATAATCCTCAAGCTAAGAAGATACACCACCACAAACTAAACAAGAATCAATCCAACACCACCAATCAAGCACTTACATAAATAATCATCTCATTCCAAAGTCCCTAAAGCACAAGGAACATCCATGACACCATGATCACCATAAAATATAACAGCAATACAATCCAACTATGCCACACATGTCTGCATCACATAGTCAACTACATAGATCCCACATCATGATTGCACTTGGTAAGACCATCTCTCCTCCTCAACATGACAACCAAACTAGCAAAAAAAGTGACTACACCAAGCCACCAATCTGCATCTGTAACAACATTGAAGCATCTATGGGCATAGACAACCCACATCCAAGTCATAAATGCAACTTGTAAGTATAGAACGCCTACAACAATGCACAACTTATAGATGCAACAATGCAACATACAAATCCATAAATATACCGGTAACCATGCCAAATGAGATTAATTAGAGATGTACTTGTGAGTATACAATAAATTTAGCATCAAATCACCAGTCTTTCCAAATAGCCATAAGCTCACAAAATCACTATAGTCAAGAGAACCCATAAACAGATCAAAAGGAAATAATAAAAAATAAATCATACTAAAATATCTTCAAACCTAATCCATAATGTAGTGATCTAAATAAGCTTTCCATTGACTATAAGAAGTCAAAAATTTGGCTTTATATGCACAAGTTACGACCTCTTCAACCTTGAAAAAAACATCTGACTACCAACAAACAAATCACTATCAAAATAGAAAAATATTAAAAAAACCACTAATACCACAACGTAGATAATGGAACAACCTTTCCAATGAGTATAAGAAGTCAAAAAATAGACACCCTAGTCGAAAGTTATGCCCCCTCGAAAAAGGTTGCATAATTTAGCTATTAAACTATAGGCTGGTGGTGCCCAAGTAGCTCGCCAGTGGCCCATCGGTGCTGGTGGAACCACCCGAGTGGTGTTGCCCCCCTTTTCCTCTGGACCCAATCCACATATAAACTTTGGATTAATTTAAAATTTAAAAATGTTGGGAATTTTTTTTTTTTTTTACATTGGTAGATTAATTTTTAATAGGGTTGGCCCCAAACCCATTAGATTGAAGGTTGGAAACCAAGGGGCTTAAAGCCCCACTGGCCTAGCACACCATCGATAGGGGCTGACACCCCTATCAATAGTGTTAGAACAACCAGGGGTACGGGGGGAAGTCTACGGACCCCTCCCAACCCATTCAAAAAAAATTTCATAATAGGGTTTTTTTTAAATTAAATTTTCACCTATTGCACAGGAAAATTTTATCCACTAAATTAATTAATTTAATTTAATTTTTTTACAAATTTAATAGTCGTACAACCAAATAGGGCAAGGGGAAAAAAATTTGCATTTTTTCATAGTGACCAAAATAAGACAACTATTATGTTAATATTCATCTCTTACGTCTCCTCGATCCAATGGTGAGGTCTATTTTGTCCCAAGGGGTCATCTGCAACATTTACCCTACCAAACCCTCATAATAAGCATCCATAAAAACCCCTTTTTCAAAAAAATATTCATAACCCTAGATCTACAAAAAATAACCACAAATATGCAACCACAAAACCCCAAATCTACAAAAAACACCTACACAAAACCCTAATATCTTGCAATGTCTTCATTCTTTCTATGCAAGCCCTGGATTAAACTATGCACCATATCTACTCCAATAAGGGTTATACAAACCACAACCATCACTCTCATACCAAAAGAAAGTAAATATGCATCCACCCAAGATAATTTCCACATGAGCCAAATAGAGAAATCTATGCAAACAAGTATTCAAAATCCATGTGCAAAAGAATAGAAAACATACTATCAAAGATGCCACAAGATATGCCCTAGGAAAACCATTAAGAGGGAAAAACCCAGTCTCCAAAAGCATCCATCACTCATGTATTATTCAACAATAAACATTGCAATACATCTCCAGGGTTTTCCATTAACACCTTTGAAACATCAGGCCCTCTACAAGCACTCCATGTGAACAAGCATATAACCACACATCCCACGCAATGCTTCAAGCCTCACAAATGCTAACAAGCGATGCTCTTAACCCCTTAGCTAAATATCCAAGCCAACCTTAGATAACTACCCATTTGTTTGGTTTTATAGAAACAAGCTCCTCCAAAACCAAGTGGTATTACATAAAACCATGTGACTAATACCATAAGCTTACAAAACCATTAACCCCTCATTTAATATTGGTACTAAGTTTTCCCAGTATTAAATATTATTTCTATGTGCAACCCCACATTAAATATTTAATCCAATGTTACATAAAACACATAAATTGGCCCCAAGAATGCTAGAACCATGTGATCACACATCCCTAGATTCCCTAGGTGCACCACAATAATAAATAAATAATTACATTATAACATTATGCAAGGTGGACAACAAACCATTTCCTAATATAGTGAACCAAAAAATATAAAATTATTAGAAACCTTAGGTGAGTAGTACAACATATGATCATAAAGAATTACATATGATGTACAAATTTTCATACTAAAGGGCCTTGGGTCCATAAAAAAATTCAAAAAGTTTATTGTAAAGAAAAAATAGTAAATCCTTTACATTTTCAATAGAGGGAACTATAAGGCTTGGTGAGTTGGTATGATGAAGCATTTCAAATGGCTTAACCTCTTGCCCTACTTCTATGAAGTGGTTCCTAAGCCACCAAATGATTGGGAGAATAGAGAGTGGTATAAAGACTAGTTATATTCTTGAATCTATGTGTCTTGATATTGATACCAATGCAAGGGAGATCCTCTCATATTTTAAGTATCCTATTTCTTAGATGAAAATTTGGTTCATGTATGGAGATCCAAATAATGATCCACTCCTAGATGATCCTATTTGGATATGTCAACTCCCTTAGATAATTGTTGATGGATCATAGATTACAATTCTGTTGCACCGATAATGTAGCTGAATATGAAACATTAGTTCATGGTTTGTTGACAACATTATGAAACAAAGTTAAAGTGCTTCGGGTATTTGGTGATTCTAAGTTAGTAGTAAAATAGGTCAGAAAACAATACTCATGTCGCGATAGAAGAATGATCAATTATCAACACTGTGTTTGGGATTTGATAGAAGGGTTTGATGCCTTCAATATTCAGTTGATTCCTCGTAACAAAAGTCAAATTGCAGAGGCCTTAGCTCAAGTGACAAGTACCTTGCAGCCCCTTTCATTTTTAGGTCAAAAGAAGTTTACTTTGATCTTACTCCTACTCCATCAGTACCATAAAATTTTACCAACTTTCAAGTTTTTGAGGATGATAAACACAGTTGATTTCATCATTATCTCTAACATGTTCTCTACCCAAATCATTGATGACGTTGAACCAGAAGAGGCCAAATTAGACCTAGAAGGTGTGATAAACTTGAAGATAAATACTATTCATAGAGGGATGGTACAATTAGAAAGGGTCTTTGAGTTTGATCAGTTAAGAGATCAGAACCAACAAGAAAGGAAGGACTTTGTGGCAAGCTAGTGTGATACCTACAACATGGGTATGTCTAAGGATGTGAAAAATATCTTCACTGGAAAAGATAGTATACACCTAAAGAGAAAGAAGGAATAATCAAGGTGTTACATATATACCAGGATGTGATTGCATGGATCTATGAATATTTGAAGATGTATGACACATCCATCACTACATACACCATTCCCCTAAAGCCAGATGTAATTTTTTTTCGATAGAGGCAACAGATTGTGAATGCTCTATTGGAGCCTATCATTTATAAAGAGGTGTAGAAATTACTATTGGCATGAATCATATTTCTTATGAGGAACTCAAAATGGATTGCCAACTTTTTATAGGTTAGAAAGAAGAACGAGGAGATAAGACTGTGTGTAGAGTTTTGGAGTCTTAATCAGGCTTCAAAAAAAGATAATTACCTTGTGCCTTCCCTTGATGAAGTACTGTAAATAGTGAATGGCTCACAAATGATGTATTTTCTTGATGTACATTCAGGTTACAATCAGGTTACGTTGTAGCATGAGGATATAATGAAGACTACATTCACCACTAAGTGGGAGACATTTTCCTATAGATGCATGACATTCAGATTGATTAAAGCTAGAGCTACGTTTCAGTATGTGATGGATATAGCCTTTAGAGAATTAATTGGAAAATGCATCATAGTATACATGGATGTTCTCACCATATTCTCAAAAAGAAGGGGTGATCATATTTCATATTTATGCAAAATATTCCAAAAGTGTCAACAGTTCGACATTTCACTTAATCTGAAGAAGTGTATATTTAGAGTGACTAAGGGAAAATTTCTTGGTCATGTGAGTTCGGAGAAAGGCATATGAATTGATCCCAAACAAATCCAGGAAATATTGAAGATTCAACTGCTTGCGAGTAAGAAGGAAATGAAGTCTTTATTCGGAAAAATTAATTTCATAAGAAAATTCATAATCGGTTTTGTTGAGACTATAAAACCTCTAAATGCAATGCTGAAGTAAGATTCCAAGATAGAATGGATGACAAAAGTGAAGTAGACTTTTGAAGGAATAAAATGGGAAATTATTGATGCCCCTGTTCGGGTTAGCCCTAATTATACAAAGCCTTTTTACATTTATTCTTTCACTTTGGATCATTCATGTGCAAGAATGCTAACACAAAAGAAAGAACAAGGTGACAAGCACCCTATTGCTTTTATGAGTGCTCCACTCAAGGATGTTGAGTTACACTACTTGAGTATAAAGAAACAAATCCTATACATTAGTTCATGTAGTCAAGAAATTCAGGCATTATATTCTAAGGAATAGGTGTTCGCTATTGTACCAGATCCCACAGTGAAGACCCTTCTTATATAGAATGAGTTAGGTAAACGAAAAGCTAAATGGGTAACTATGCTTTAGGAGTACGATATGGAAATTCAGCCCATGAATTTTGTCAGAGGATAGGTGTTGAAACATACTATGGTTGAGGTACATCCTAAATTAACTGCACAACAATACAACCTCAAAGACGTCTCTTCTGATGAGTGGTATGATGACATTGTTTACTACTTAATCAGAGTTTCCTACCATGACTAATTTTTTTCCAAAGGTGTGCTCTATGTTTAAAGAGTGGTTGCTACATGATGAAAGGTACAATATTATACAAGAAAAATCATGAAGGTGTTTACCTTCGTTGTTTGGGAAAGGAAGAATCAATGGTAGTGTTGAAATAATTTCATGATAAATTTGGGACTGGTCATGGTTTTGGACCTTCAATTGCACACCAAATTCTGTGAGTGGGATATTATTGGCCTACACTATTTAAGGATGATCATACACACGTACAAACCTATCATACATGTTAGACTGCTACTATCCAAGAGAAGCACATTGTCATTCCATTACAACTTGTAGCTGAAGTGTGTCCCTTCACATAGTGGGGACTCAATTTTATTGGTATGATCAGTCCACCATCTTCTGCCGACCACAGGTACACTCTAACTGCTATAGACTATTGTACTAGATGGGTACAAGACATTTCATGTAAGCAATGCACAATTGAGGTAGTCATTAATTTTTTAGAAGAGCATATAGTTTTTCATTTTGGATGTTCATTTTCATTAGTATGTGACAATGGTCTAGCATTTGCTTCTTTAAAATTTTCAGAATGGGAATTTGATTATGACATTACATTAAAATTTTCTTCTACCTATTATTTGCAAGGGAATGGGTTAGTTGAGTCCATGAATAATAATTTTTTAACTGTCATCCATAAGTTATTGGACAAGAACCCTAAAGACTGGCATAGCTAGTTACTGTTTACTCTATGGGTAGATCATACCTAACAAAAGGTTCCTTAGGTACCTCATCATATCACCTAGTCTACAGTTAGGAGCCCATCTTTCCTATTCACTTGAAGATCCCCACGCTACAGTTCATTAATGAATATTACGACGAAGGAGAAAGGCTCGAAGTCTATATTTCTCAACTCTTCCACTTGGAGGAAAATCATGACGAAGCCATAGAATTTTTTTCCAAACATCAGGGCATTGTGAAACACTGGTTCAACAAGCAAGAGAAAATCAAGGCCTTTAGGATTTCTTACCTGGTCTTATACTTAGATAAATCCCACGAGTGAAAGGGGGAGCATGGTAAATTCGACAAGCTTTGGCTTGGCCCCTTTCAAATCTCTGAAATACTGGGAGATAATGTTTATCATTTGAAAACTCTCATAAGAGAATATGTCCCACTACCCATTAACGAGCAGTATCTGAAGCATTACTTCCTTGCTTGAATTGTTGCAACTTAGTCCTGCTATACATAGTTAGTTTAGGTGGTTTGTCATAGGTTGGATTTTTTTAGGTTAGTTTTCTTTTGGTCTACTTTCATTTTTTTGTTTTGCTTCGGAAGTAGGTGGGTTTCCTATTTTTTCTTTGGCGGCAGTGTCATGTACATTCAAAGGGATTTTTTGTTCAGTGTTCACATTTGTTTCTTTCATAAGCTTTCATAAGTTATCCAGAAGTGTCTGTTAGTCTTGGTGATCAAGTTTACTTGATTAAATTATTGATTGATTCAGAGGGAAATCATTATTTGAATCCTTTTACACATGTATCAATCATAATAATCCATATATTTTTAAATGTTTCTTGAGGGATTTGTAGTGACTATAATGATGCTTTGGTAGGTGAAAAGTTTAAAATCTACTTTAGTGACCACTATAATCTCCAAAACCATAATAAGCTTCATTGCTTATCCACCCACGAGAGAAAATTTGTTAAGAATAAACATATAAAGAAATATTTAAGAAGTGGTTGGATGGGTCTACAAATAACTCTATCAGAGCTATAGATGCTCAATTGGAAATAGACCAATTTCCATGGGGATTGTATCAACAACCTCATCGGAGCTATGGATGCCTGAATAGCAATGAGACAATATTCAGGTTACTTTTGGAGTTGGACTATCTATGTAGCATGTCTTAGCCAATTGACTACTTACCTCAAATCCTCTAGGAAAGAAATGAACTCACAAAGAGCACACACTTAATGATCTAAGATACAACGTGAACCAATTCAACTAATGATTTCATTTTCCTTTTAAGTTTCATCTTGTGGATATTTATTTTAGTACTAATTAGAGATTCTGGGTTTCGAATGAATTCTTATCCTTGAAACATTCAGGAATGTTTCTCAGCAAAGTCACCATTTTTTGTGCATTTTGCACACATGCCCTGTTAGGACAGGGACCCCCTCTTTTTGATACCGCTTTAGGTTGCTTCCTTTTCCCCTTACGGGATGGATCCTCAAAATTTTGATTATTTCGCTTTCTCAAACCTATGAAGACAACTTGAACTAGAAAGTGAATTTGGTTTGCAACAAATCCTAAGGGTCTAAGTTTTTAAGAGTCATCATTTGGGGGTTTCCTTATATTTTAATTGGCTTAAGTTCAGATATTTCCTATTCCTTCAAAATTCTCGATGGCTTCAATCCCACATATTTCTTGTCCATTTGAAATCCCCAAATTTATGACTCAATTTTGATATTCTATTTTCCATAGTTGTCATAGACTTTAATTATTGGATGTTGATCTTTTTATGATATTTCCTCAAAACCATAGACATTGGGCATAAGTTTATTTTCACAATCTTTAATGGCATTGACATGCTATATGAACTATCTGTGTTGATTTTACATGTGGATTAATGAATGCTACTTTAAGATAGTTGTAGATATGCAATTGTTTTGCATACTAATATTGTTTTGTAGATATAATTAGATGCCTACACAATTAAAGGAGATTCTTCCAACTAGTCATTCGCCATAACGATCAACAAGGTGGTCATTCAAAGGTCAACAAAGGGAAGACTCGTGATGGTGGGAGACTCCTCATTCAAATCAAAATTATAACTACCTTGTAAATGGTCTTAATTGTCTATTGAGTGAATATAGGTGTTACTGTTGTGCTAAATCTGCATTGAGGCAAGCATGTTTGACCAGATTTCGCGCATGCATAACTACCTCTCCACTTTTCATGCTTTCCCTAAAGTAGTGTCCTCCTAATCTATTGGAGTTAACCACCTTTCTAGGTGATTAGTTAGAAGCTTTTCTCCCTATAAATAAGGCTCGAATGCTCCTTCTAAAGAGTTTTCTTAATTTGATGATGTACTCACATTCTTAGTTTTTCAAGCAATATAGTTATGCCATTCCATTGTATTGTTGTTTTACAATGAATAAAATGAAGTTATAAGTTTGTGCATTTGAGTTTACATTTGTCTTAAGGAATACTCATCCAAGGGGGCCCACTTGGTGAGCATTCTATCCTTTAGCTTAGTTGTTACTTTATGTTCAGTAATTAGTTAAGAATATGGCACTGACTATTCCTGCAACCACTAGAATTCCATTCTATGATTGTTCCTACAGCCAAATCAGACAAAGTAGTTTCCTATTTGTTTTCTCATATTTTCATTTTTGCCATCCATTTCAGCTTAGTTTAGTTGTTGGTTGATTCCTAACACTTATTTTATTTCTTTCCAAGCAATTTACCATCAACATTATTTTTTTCTTAGTTGTAGAATGAATATGGCTACTTTGGATCCTTAGTGCACATACTGTGCTGACCCATTTCAAGTTCACGTCCCTAGGTTGACAAGTTAAATGCACCTTCATGATGTTTGAAATAGCTATTTAGATTAGATTTCCAATCTCTGAATCACAATTGTAAGGGTTTAGTTGTTAGATCATTGTAGGAGGCCAACATTTTTGGCGTCGTTGTTGTGGATGGTGTCAAACTAGGTAGTTCTTTGGAGTCATTCATAGTTTTCTTGTTGTAGTATTTCTAGAAGTTTTTTCTTAGTATACCCCTCATTTAGGAAAGTAATGATCCACCATTCTTTTGTCAATTCTTTGTGTGAATTGGATGATAGTGAGTTGATATCGTATGCATAGAGGAAGGAGAGATGCTCATGGGAGATTCCTTCCAAACAATCCTGATCCATTCCAGCTAGTTGAGTATCAGAATCTTCCAAGAGAAGAAGAAGAAGATCCACACCCCTTTGTTGATGCATTTCTTGATTTGACTAGTTCTAAAATTTCCTCTGAAGAACAAAATCAACTTGAAAACCCTTTTGCTTTGGAACTACATCAAGCAGGCATGGGTGATGCAAATAGAAACAAACCTAACCAACTAGCTTTTCCTTTCCCCATTTCTCATCAGAAAGAAGTTGAAAATCTCAAAAATATCCCTACTTCAGTCCTTCCTAGGTTTAATGGACTTTTCATAGAAGATCATGATATTTTCTTGTTCAAGTTTGACATACTCTATAGGAGTTATGACTATACCACCGATGCCCATAGGCTTAAGCTATTTCTTACCACCTTGAAAGAGGTTTCATTTAGATGGTTCATGAGCCTAGGCAGAAATACTATGGAGACTTGGGAGGACATTAAAACAAATTTCCTTGAGAAATACAAAGAATATTGCAGGGGCAGTGACATGAGAGGAGATGACATTTTTAGGATGCAACAAAAGGAAGATGAGAGCCTGGAGGATTATATTGCAAGGTTTTTGTATTGTCTGTAGAAATATTCAACCCATACACTTAATGAAGAATCACAAAAGTTGTTTTTCCTAAGAGGAATTAATGACAGCTGCACTCATGCCTTAGACCTGATGGGAGGAGGAGATATCTCCCAAGTTCCTTGGGAGGACATCAAGAAGATATGCCAAAACTACTCTAGGGAAGCTTCAAAGAAAGGGAAAGCTTACCAATCCTCTATGGGTAAGTCATCTACCAGTGGAGTTTCAAGAATGGAGATTACTCATTTGCTGGAAGACTTCAAGCAAGACATTATAAATAATCTAGCTACTTAGTTGGATACACTTCAAGCCAAAAAGAAACAAGAGGAGGCAGAGGCAACATTGGCAGAGTATTGCCCCTATTGCAAACAAAACAAGAAGGACTGTAGATGTAGGATGATAGCTAATATTGAAAGCAAGAAGATTCCACCTGAGTTCAATCCAATCCAGGTTGAAGAAGATCAATTCTATTATGTTGCAAAGAGGAGGCCATGGGATCCAAGACAAGGTATGCCACCAGATCCACTCTCTTTTGTTGGGCCATATTTCAATTGCTCTTTATTTGGTAACCAATGGCAACCCCCATATCCATCCAACTATGGGGGATATCCACCACAACATTGGAGTAACCCCTCAAATTCCTAGCCTAATCACCAAAAACCTCCACCCCAGTGGCAACAACCTCAGGGGAGTTGGCAGCAATTTCAAGGAAATTGGCAGCAACCTCCAAGAAATTGGCAGCAAACAAATTAATGGAGGGGAGGACAACAATGGCCAAACTAGACAAATAGTTACATGCAGCCACCTTCTTAGCCCCAACAACCTACTATAATTCCTTGTCCTGCTAGTTCAAGTTCAAATACACCTAAAACTTCTCAGTTACCAACTTATCCCACACCCAACCCAAATAACAAACCACAACAATAGCCAATATACTCTGCTGATCCAAATCAATTTCCTACATATGTTGTGAGTATAAGTGACATCCAATTGTGTTTAGAAACTACCTTGCTAGCTCCTTCCACACCCATTATCACTGAGCTTCCTGTGGAAGAAGAGGAGCCTCTGAATACCCCCATTTTGCCCAGTGCACCCAAGAATCCTAAACCAGTCCCAGTCAAGTAGACTACACAAACACCCTCATTTTCTCAAAGGTTGGAAACTATGAAAGAAAGGGAAGATAATGACACAAATTTTGATATTTTAGATCAATTTAAGCATATATATGTCCAGATACCTCTATTTCAGGCCATAAAATATGTTCCAATCTATGGAAAGTTAATTAAAGAAGCATGTCTTTAGAAGCTAGGCAGGAAGAAGAAAGACCCCACTACGGTTCATGTGGTGGGACAACTAGCTGACATCATGCTTGGGAGAGTGACTATTCCCAAATATAATGATCTAAGGAGTCCTATGGTAGGAGTTTTCATAAATGGGATCCAAATAAAGAATGCTCTGATTGACTTGGGAGCAACAATAAATGTAATGACCAAGGATATCCTGTATAAACTAAATGTTGCAATCATGAGACCTACTCCTAATATCCTGCAGCTTGCTGATAGTTCAACTGTTAAACTTGATGGTATAGTAGAGGACCTTGTGGTAACTCTAGACTCATGGGAGTACCTAGTATATTTCATAGTTCTTTCTCCTATAGCCACACTAGGCGGGTACCCCATCATTCTTGGAAGGCCATGGTTAGCTACAATAGATGCATATATTGGATGCAGGACAGGAGACATGACCATTTCTAATGGAAAGAGCACCAAAAATATTGTTCTCTATCCTCCTACTCAGCCATCCCATGATCTGGATAATTCTATATGGCCACATGTTGGTGAAGAGGCCGAGGAAGTTAATTATGTGGCACAACTTATGATGTTCAGAAAAATAGCTTCCATGTAACTTCAAGATGAAGATGAAGTATTGTCTAACATTATTCAGAATCATTGTGAAGTGGAGGAAGCATCATCCTCTCATTTTTTTGCTCCAGTCAGGACACTTATGCTTGCTCTTCTTGCAGCCACTCTTCCTGCAGCAACAGACATGTCTCATACATTGCTTCAACATGAACTCAAGGTACCTATCATTAGTGAAACAACTATGGTAGAGATAACTACACAAGTACAAGTGATAGAAGGAAAATATCTGCACATCAAAAGTAAATTGAGTGAAGAACAACATTTTTCATTGGCAAACTTACTGAGAACCCACCAACATGAATTTGCATGGGACTATCATGATATGAATGGATTATACCCTAAGCTTTGCACTCATAGAATTTACATCAAAGATGAGTGTACACCAATGAGGCAGCCAAAAAGAAGAATTAACCCTGCATTAAGAGAAATTGTAAAAGGAGAACTACAAAAATTGTTTGATGCAGGATTCATCTACCCCATTTCAGATAGCCAATGGGTGTCTCCATTGGTTATTGTGCCCAAAAAGGGAGGGAAGTGGTGAGTTTGTGTTGATTACAGAGAACTCAATGCTGCCACCAAAAAAGACCATTTTCCCTTACCTTTCATAGATCAAGTTTTGGACTCACTTGCAAGAAAGCAATACTTTTCTTTTCTAGATGGATTCAGTGGGTATAACCAGATCCAAATTGCACCAGAGGACTAGGAAAATACTACCTTTACCTGTCCATGGGGGACCTATGCCTACTCAGTACTTCCATTTGGCTTATGCAATGCACCTGCAACCTTTCAAAGGGAAATCATTAGCATATTTTTAGACATCTCTCATGATTGCATGGAAATTTATATCGATGATTTTACCACCTACGGTACTAATTTTGAAGAAGCATTGGAGAATCTTAGGAGAGTACTACAGATATGGGAAGAACACAATCTATCTCCAAATAGTGAAAAGTACTTTATGATGTTTTAGGAAGGTGTAGTCCTTGGCCACTACATCTCTCACAAAGAAATTCAAGTAGATCCTACAAAGATTGAGGTGATCACAAACCTGCCTATACCTCCAAAAAAAAAAATATGTTAGGAGTTTCTTGGGCCATGTAGGCTACTACAAGTGTTTCATCAAGGATTTTAGAAAAATAGCAACACCATTGTATACCTTCTCACTAAACATGTTGAGTTTCAGTGGACTGAAGACTGTGACAAGGAATTTTCTAATTTGAATGAAGCTTTGACTCATGCTTCTATACTCAAAGGTCCTAATTGGGAGCTTTCTTTCCACATCCATACAAATGCATCCGACTATGCCAGAGGAGTAGTCTTAGGACAAAAATGAGCTACTGAAAATACTATTTATTTTGTCAACAAAAACTTGCAAGGAGCTAAATTCAACTATACAGTGACAGAAAAGGAAATGTTGGCAATGATCTATGCCCTAAACAAATTTAGACACTACATAATAGGCTATCAAATCTTTGTGCACACAGATCATGCAACCATTAGGTATCTCATGAATAAACCTCTGATATCAAGTAGGTTAGCAAGATGGTTATTTCTGATGTAGGAGTTTGACATAACCATTGTGGATAAACCAGGGAAGGCCAATGTTGTTGCGGACTTTCTTTCAAGGTTGACTATATCAGAAGATAATCAGATCATAGATGAATCTTTCTCTGATGAGTGTTGGCCTCCTACAATTATTTTAATAACTAAGCCTTCACAACCATGATTCAGAGATTGGACATCTAACTTGAATAGCTATTTCAATCACCATGAAGGTGCATTTAACTTGTCAACCCAAGGATGTGAACTTGAAATGGGTCAACACAGTATGTGCACTAGGAACTCAAAGTAGCCATTTCATTCTACAGCTAAGTAACACACAATACTGAAAGTAAATTGCTTGAAAAGGAATGAGACGAATGTTGAACATCAATCAATAGCTATGCTAAGCTTAAATGTATAACAAGAATAAAAATATGAGCAACAAATAGGAAACTACTTTGTCTGCTTTGGCTATAGGAACAGTCGGTGCCAGACTTCTAACTAAGTACTAAACAACAAGTAATACTAAACTAATGCTAAACTAAGAAGATGAATTACTCACCAAGTGGGCCCCCTTGGATAAGTATCCTCTAAAACTAATGAAAACTCAGATGCTCAAACTTAGAACTTTATTTTATTCACTATGAATTATGAGTACAAAATGGTAATGTGTCTGTATTACTAAAAACTAGAGAGTGCAAGTATAATATCAAATCATGCAACCTTCTGAAGAAGGAGCATCCAATCATTATTTATATTAACAGCTAAACAAGGCAGTCAACTCCATGACTAGAAGGACGCCATTTAGGGAAAACAGAGAAAATGGAGCGATGGCGGTTATGCGTGCATGGAATCTGGTCAGACATCAGGTCCAAATACAAGTTTAGCTCAATAGTAATGCCCATGCATGCTCGATCATTAAAGTCCACTACAAGGCAGTTGCGTTCAGTTGCATGAAGAATCTTCTACCAACAACCTCTTTTGACTTGGAGTGATTCCTTTACTAGAAGTTATGGTGCATGCCCAACTGGTGGTGTCTTCCTCAATTTAACATATTAAATTTGCATGGAAAAGTTAGTACGCATAATATTTGCACATCTATAACCACCTTAGGGAACATTCATTAACCACATGCAAAATCAATATAGATAATCCACATAATATGCCAAATGTCATTAAAGCTTGCAGAGATAGGATTAAGTCCAATGTAAATGGTTTGAGGGAAACATTATGAAAATACCAAAATTTAACATTAAAGTCCATGACACCTACCAACAAATAAACTATAAATTCTACCAAAAATTGGACCAAAAACTAGGCTCATCACTCCCCTCAACCTAACGTTGTGTTGGTCCTCTAGCAGGGGAAGGGCTGTTCTTCTACTTGGTCAAAGCTCTAAAATTTGCAACTGATAGTTGTCCAACATCAGTGGCGATAGTGCGTGAATTAGGATCCCAATAGAATCCTCCCAATCTATCAAATATGTTCCATCTCTACTTTTCTGCAGCAATGTCATACTGGTAGAATCTAAAGTTTGGCATGGGAAACATGAGCATGGGTGGCTGGAAAGTTAGGGGAAGCCAAGATCACCCCTATGTTCTCCCAATTTGAATACACCTATCAATCATTTTTAGTGTTGTAGCATAAATGTGGATGAAATAAGGCTCAGCCTATTTCAGCTCATCAGTTAGATTATTCCATCTTTGTGATAGACATCTTCTCATAGTTTCCCCCTTTGATGTTGTCTTTACCTCATACTCCTTGTAAACTGCATCAATCCAAGGAATAATCTTATTGCCATAACTAGTTCTGAGAAGCATTATGTGCCATTCTCCTTAAATATCCCTTAGGTTGCTTGATTCATCCCTAATAGGTAGAGGGATATCAGACTCTAATTGCTTATAAGCCCCATGTTGTTGTCCCCAACTAATCTCATTTTGTATCCAAGACATGAATGCCCTCAATTGGACATCTCTAACATACAACAACATATTCCAATCTTGGTCTTGAGTTACAACATAATTATGTAAATAAAACTCACACAACAAATTCTTCATTTCAGGGGAGGCAAACCTATAAGCATTGAAAAATTCAATAAGGGTTTCAATAAAAGGATTCAAATCTAAGGAAATCCTTGACAGCTTGAAAGAGAGGTATTTCTCTTTCAAGAGCAAAGCATAGACCCTTGGAGGGGTCCTACATTCCAAAATATGTGGTGTCAAAGCTACCATATCATCAACCCTCTGCTTCAAGGTGGAAATTTCTACATCTTTATCCTCAATCTCCTCATCCTTCTTTTGAATTTCCTTCTTCAATTTCTATTTTTCCTTTTTCCATTCTTCCTCCCTTCTTTGTATTTCTTTCCATAAATTCAAAATTGTTGCATGTACTGTAAAATCAAGAGGATTATGAATTCCTACTAGTATTTTTGTCGATGGTGGCTCCTCATATGGCACTATTTGCATGGACTCAGGTTGTCCAGTTATCTCTAGTTGTAGGGGTATTGTTTCTTCTTCCACCTCTTGCTACAAGGACTCTCATTCTTGTTATTGTTGTGGCTATAGGAACTCTTGCTCTAGTTTTGGTTGTTGCTATAGGACATCCTACTGTAGGACTTCTTGTTGTAGGACTTCTTGCTCATGCTGCAGGAAATCCTGATTTTTCTCAAACTCTTCTGCAATCTTAGCAAGATCGGCCAGTGTTATATTTGTTTCTCTCCCAAATATGTCTTCTTCTTCAAAATTCTCCTACCCCATTGGAGCTTTAGGGTCCTCATGTGATGTCTCACCAGGCTTAGGGATTTCCTGTGGAGGCATACCAATCATAGGCGCAACTGGTCTTGATTTCCTAGGAGGTCTCTCATGCTTTCCTTTGGCTGGAGGATGAACAGTGTCAGCCTTCCTCTTTTTAGAACTTGGCACCTTTCTTTCTACAGGTTATGTTCTATCCTTCCCTTTTCTTGGTTTTTCTTCTCTCTATTGTTCCCTAGTTTTCATCAGGGTTTCAAGTGGAATGTCATCATTAGAATCTAATGAAGAGCTCTCTTTTTTTGAGTGCTTTGTTCTAGAAGAACTAATTTCTATGGTTTCTTTTGTTGCAGGAGGATTCACACAAGAGCCAACACTAGAGGTTGAAGTGACAAGAGGGGCTTCAGTCATGCTCAATCTCTTGCTAGACCTATGGGGTTGAGGTAAAGCCCTAGGTTGCAAGTGCTAAGGTCTAATTTGATCAACATTTATAAATTCTTCCTAGGCCATTTCGGATACATCATGCAGAGACTTTTCAACTAGCAATTTAATTAGACAATGGTGGGAAATAGAATTATCCCTACATTTTTGGGTCTCAGCCACCATGATTGAGAGAATATTGTATAACACATTAGGCACATTCATCCTCCTTTTGTGCCTCATGTGATTCAAAATTTTGAAGTGCACGAAATGAAAATTTGACTGGTGACCCTCATAGGTGATGTATTTGATAACATAAACGGCTATCTGCTTCCATGGTTCAGGCAGAGACATTCTCTTTGCACCTTGTATATCTATGGTCAATGGGGGGTCTTTTGCCTCTATAAATTCAGCCTTGGCTGACCTAGCGTCTCTGGAGACAGGGTAATTTTCACCATAGATCAATAACCCTGTGACCTTTGCAATTCTTTCCTCAATTGCCACAACTTCCAACCCTTTTACTATGGCTTTCCCTTTAGAAAATGTCTAGGAGAATTCAAGGCCAATGCTTTCATCAAAGCCATCTAGCTTCAAGAAGTAATCTGACCATCAGTAATTTCTAAATTCGACCAGGTATTGTGCATCCTACAATAAAACATCATGCATTGTGGGTTCATTTCAAATTAACCCACCTCCCATTGTTTGCAATCAAACAAATGCTCTGCAACTTCTTTCTTGCAATTCCCATTTGAAAATCAAGCTCATTTTCTTGCAATACCTGTTAAATTTCCAATGCCAATATCAACTGGATTTTCTTTTCTTTGTTCCACCTTTTTGCTTGCAACTCAAGATTACGACAAGGTCTATAATGGCAAGAAAATGAGTGATAAATGGGAATTATGATGGGAAGAAATGGCAGCTATAGTTAATGTCACTTCACACATGCAAGTCATCCTCTCAATCAGATTTCAAATTGACTCATTTTAAATTTTCTGGCGTAGTCTAGCATAAATTGACACATGGGCAATATATTTACATCTTTTTCTTTCCCCTCCCCCCAACCTAAATTTGGACATGTGTCCACACATGCGAGATGGGAGTGGTGATTTGATAGGGAGTGATGGCATTTTATGTAAACATCTATACTAACATACAGTGATTAAATGAACACACTTAAAAGATTATTAAAGATATCAATTAACACATACCTAAATGTGTGGAAGATTTGTTGCAAAGATCATGGAGAAAGTACCACTTTCCTTTTAGGGAATAAATTGAGTAATTAATGAAAATGAAGTGGAATGAGGTGAGGTGGAATGAAGTGATGGAAGAGAGAGAAAGGTGATGATGGATGGGTGGATGGGAAAAGAAATGGACTTCCACATAAGTGAAAGTCTTTATTATGAGAATTATGTACCTTAATTAGCCAGAAGGAGGGACACTAGGTCCATTTCCTTTAGCTGCAAGAAGCTCAGGTGTTGAATGTTGGATGAATTGCTACAGGAACTCTTCTTTGGAAGCTGACTTGTGATATAATCTAAGGCGATGACCATTGACAAGTAATTTGAACCTGACAGGGTCAATGGTAGTAAGTTGAACAACTCCATTAGGAAATACCTCAGCAACTTCATACGGTCCTAGCCACCTTGTCTTTAATTTTCCTACATTGTCTTGGTATCTTGAGTCATAGAGCAGGGCCCAATCTCTTGGTTGGAATTTCTTGTCCTTGATAAATTTGTCATGCCACCCGATTCTCTAATTCCACACTACTTCTATATGTTGTAGGGCTTCTCTTCTTATCTTATTCAAAGTGTTAGCTACATGATTCTTTCTCTTTGTGCCTCAAAAATATCCATCCCCAAATCTACTACAGTCCGTAGAGTCTGATATTCAAATTCAATTGGCATCATGGTTGTCTTTCCATACAACAACTCAAATGGGGTGAAGCCTGTAGTTGTTTTCTAGGTTGTCCTATAGGCCCAAACAACTTTTGGTAATATGTTTTCCCAATCCTTTCTATAAATAGCTATTGTTTTAGTCATAATGGCTTCAATTTCTCTGTTGGTCACCTCAACTTGGCCATTAGCCTATGGGTGATAAAGAGTAGACTTCCTACGCCTTATGTTGTACTCATTAACTAGTGCTGCAACAAGGGTTGATGTGAATTTTTCCCCTTGATCAGTCACTATTTCTCTTGGGACTCCATATCTTGTGAAAATTTCCTCATAAAGAAATTATGCATCCTTGTTATCTCTTGCATGCTTCATGGCCTTAACTTCTACCCACTTTGTCACATAGTTAGTGCATACCAATATATAAGACTTACCATTTGATGGAGGGTCAATGGGTCCCACAAAATCTAATCCCTGAGGGAACAGTGGAATCTCATCAGATCTAGTTGTTCTGCCCATTCTTTCACATCTATCACATTTTCTGGTATACCTTCCTGCATCCTTGTGGAGTGTTGGCCAGTAATATCATGTGTTCAAAACCTTCATTGTTTTCCTCTTGGCTGCACAGTTTCCTCCACATGGTTCATTGTGACATGCATGGAAAATGGCATATGTCTCATCTTCTTTCACATATCTCCTCATGACATGGTCAGGTCCAGTATAAAACAAACATCCAACAATCCAAGAGAAAGGAAAATATTTTTCAATGAGTGTCATTTTCTCTTTTGGAGAAAAGTGAGAAGGAATTCTACCCGTGACCAAGTAATTGGCTATGTCAGCATATCAGGGTGTTTGTACACTAAGGGAGAATAGATTCTCATCATGGAAAGAGTCATCTATGGGCTGGTTGTCTTCTGATGTAGTTAGCCTTGAAAGAAAATTTGCAACAACATTGGCCTTCCCTGGCTTATCCATAATGGTTATATCAAACTTTTGCATCAAAAATTACCACCTTGTCAATCTACCTGTGATCAAAGGTTTATTCATGAAATATCTAATGGTTGCATGATCAGTATGCACAAAAATTTGGTATCATATTATGTAATGTCTGAATTTGTTCAATGCATAGATTACTGCCAGCATTTCTTTTTTTGTCACTATATAATTAAATTCGGCTCCTTGCAAATTTTTGCTGACAAAGTAAAAGGCATTTTCAACAGCTCCTTTTTTTTATCCTAAGACTACTCCTATGGCATAATATGATTCATCAATATGGATGTGGAAAGTAAGCTCCCAATTAGGCACTTTGAGTACAGGAGCATGAGTCAAACTACCTTCAAGTCAAAAAATGTCTTTTCATAGGCTTTAGTCCACTGAAATTCAACATTTTTAGTGAGAAGAGTGTACAATGGTGCTACTACCTTGTTGAAATCTTTGATGAAATTCCTATAATATCCTGCATGACCTAAGAAACTCCTAACATCCTTTTGCAAGTGTGGGCAGATTTGTGATTACCTCAATCTTTGTAGGATCTACTTGAATTCCCTTATGGGAGATGTAGTGGCCAAGAACTACACCTTCCTGCATCATCATGAAGCACTTTTCACTATTTAAGGACTAGTTTTGGTCTTCACATCTCTGTAGGACCCTTTTAATATTTTCCAATGCTTGATTAAAATCAACACCATAAGTGGTAAAATTATCCATATAAATTTCCATGCAATAATGAGAAATTTTTGAGAATATGCTAATGACTGCCCTCTGAAAAGTTGCAGGTGCATTGTATAAGCCAAATGGGAGCACCGAATAGGCATAGGTCCCCCATGGACAGGTAAATGTAGTCTTCTCTTGGTCCTCTAGTGCAATTTGGATCTGGTTGTAGCCGTTGAACCCATCTAGAAAATAAAAGTATTGCTTTCCTGCAAGTGTGTCCAAAACTTGATTAATGAAGGGTAAAGGAAAGTGGTCCTTCTTGGTAGTAGCATTAAGTTTCCTATAATCAATACAAACTTACCATTTCCCTCCTTTCTTGGACACAATCATTAATGGAGACACCCACTAACTATCTAAAATGGGGTAGATAAATCCCACATCTAGTAATTTTGCAGTTCTCCTTTCACAATCTCTCTGAATACATGGTTAATTCTCCTTTATGGCTGTCTTACTGGGGTGAAATCATCTCTTATGTAAATTTTATGTGTACAAATTTTAGGATCCAATCCCTTCATATCATGATAATCCCATGCAAATTCATGTTGATGGGTCCTTAATAGGTTTTCCAATAACAATTGTTTTTCTTCATTCAATTTACTATTAACATTCATATATTTTCCTTCTGACACCCATACTTGTGTAGTTAACTCTATCATGGCTGCTTCATTAACAAATTGTACCTTTAGCTCATATGGCAACAATGTATGGGACATACTTGTTGTTGTAAGAAATTTGTCTACAGGAATAGTAGTTGTAGGAAGAGTGGCTATAGGAAGTCTTTCTGTAGGAACAGTGGTTGCAGGAAGAGTATCTACAAGAAGAACATTTGCAATAATAGTGGCTACAAGAAGAGCAGGAAAAAGTGTCTTGACTAGAGTAGCAGAATGAGAAGATGATGCTTCCTCCACTTCACAGTGGTTCTGAATGATGTTAGCCAATACTTCATCCTCATCTTGGAGCTTCATGAAAGAGCTTCTACCTAGCATCATAAGTTGTGCCACAGAGTTAACTTCCTCAGCCTCTTCACCAACATGTGGCCATACAGGATTATCTTCATCATGAGATGGTTGAGCAGGAAGATAAATAAAAAAATTTTTAGTGCCCCTCCCATCTGAAATGGTCATGTCACCTTACTAACATCCAATGTATGCATCTACAGTTGCTAACCATGGCCTTCCAAGAATAATGGGATACCCGCCTAGTGTAGCTTTAGGAGAAAGAATCATAAAGTATGTTGGGTATTCCCAAGAGTCTAGAACTACCACAAGATCTTCCACTACACCATCAGGCTTAACAATAGAGCTATCAACAAGTTGTAGGATAGTAGGAGTAGATCTCATGCTTGTGATATTTAGTTGTTGTATGATGTCTTTGGTCATTACATTTATTGTTTCCCCTAAATCAATCAGAGCATTCTTTACTTGGACCCTATTTATAACAATTGCTACCACAGGACTTCCTGGGTCATTATACTTGGGAATAGTCACTTTTCCTAGCATGATGTTAGCTAGCTATCCCACCACATGAATCGTAGTTGGGTCCTTCTTTTTCCTACCTGGCTTCTTAAGACATGCCTCCTTGATTTTCTTGTCATAGATTGGAACATCCTTTACGGCCTGAAATAGAGGTATCTGGACACATTTATGCTTCAGCTGATCCAAGATATCAAAAGTTGTATCCTCATTTTCTTCCTTCTTCTTGGCAACTTCCAATCTCTAAGGAAATGGCGGTTCTTGTTCAATCTTCTTGACTTGGACTGGTTCAGGATTTTTAGGTACACTAGGCTGAATGGGATCATTCAGAGGCTCCTCTTTTTCTTCCACAAGAAGCTCAATGATAATGGGCTTGGAAGGGGTTGGTAGAGTAGTACCTGAATGCAAGTGGATATCACTTACACTCATAACATATGCAGGGAATTGATTTGAATCAGCAGAGTAGGCAGGCTGTTGTCGTGGTTTGTTATTTGGATTGGGTGTGGGCTAAGCTAGTAGTTGAGTAGGTTTAGGTGCATTTGAGCTTGGATTAGCAGGTGGAGACATTATAGCAGGTTGTTGGGGCTGAGAAGGTGGCTACATGTAACTAGTTTTCCAAGTAGGCCATTGTTTCCCTCCTTTCCATTGATTTGTTTATTGTCAATTTCTTGGAGGTGGCTACCAATTCCCTTGAAATGGCTACCAATTCCCCTGAGGTTGCTACCACTGGGGTGGAGAACTCTGATGACTAGGCCAAGCATTTGGAGGGTTACTCCAAGGCTGTAGTGGATATCCTCAATAATTGGGTGGATATGGGGGCTTCCATTGGTTACCAGATGAATAGGAATTAGAATATGGCCCAAAATAGGATAGTGGATCCGGTGGCATACCTTGTCTTGGAGCCCAAGGATTCCTTTGTGCAACATAATAGACTTGGTCTCCTTCAATTTCAATTGGCTTGAACTCAGGTGGAACCTACTTGCTTTCAAGATTAGCTACCATCTTACATATGTAGTCCTTCTTTTGTCTGTAGTGGGGGCAATACTCTATCAACATTGCCTATGCTTCCTCTTGCTTCTTCTTGGCCTGAAGTGTATCTAGCTAAGTAGCTAGATTATTTATAATATCTTGTTTAAATTCTTCCAGCAAATGAGTAATCTCCATTCTTGAAACTCCACTGGTAGTTGACTTACCCATGGAAAATTGGTAAGCTTTCCCTTTCTTTGAAGTTATCCTAGTGTACTTTTGGCATATTGTCTTGATATCTTCCCAAGGAACTTGGGAAATATCTCCTCCTCCCATGAGGTCCAAGGCATCAGTGCAGCTATCATTGATTCCTCTTAGGAAAAACAACTTTTGTGAGTCTTCATTAAGTGTATGGTGTGGAGATTTTTGTAGGAAAAGAAAAAACCTTGCAATGTAATATTATAGGCTCTCATCTTCCTTTTGTTGCATCCTGAAAATGCCACCTCCTCTCATGTCACTGCCTCTGCAATATTCCTTGTATTTCTCAAGGAATTTTGTCTTCATGTCTTCCCAAGTTTCCACAGTATCTTTTCCTAGGCTCATGAACTGTCTTAATGCAACCTCTTTCAAAGTGGTAGGAAATAGCTTAATCCTATGGGCATCAGTAGTATAATAATAACTCCTACAGAGTATGTCAAACTCAAATAAAAAGGTATCAGGATCTTCTGTGACAAGTCCATAAAACTTTGGGAGTGTTGAGGCAGGAATGTTTTTGATGTTGTCAACTTCATTCTCATGGGAAATGGGGAAAGGAAAAGCTATTTAGTTAGGTTTGTTCCTATTTTCATCACTCATTCCTACTTGATGTGGTTCCAAAGCAAAGAGGTTCTCAAGATGATTTTGATCTTCAGAGGAGACTTCAAAACTAGTCAGATTAAGATATGCATCAACAAAGGGGTGTGGATCTTCTTCTTCTTCTGGTAGATTATGATATTCAACTAGCTAGAATGGATTATGATTGTTAGGAAGAAATATCCCATAAGCATCCCTTCTCCTTCCTCTCTACATGCGGTATCACTCACTATCAGTCAACTCACACAAAGAATTGGTAAAGAATAAGGGGGTTCATTACTTCCTAAATGAGGATATACTAAGAGAAACTTCCAAAAACACTGCAACAAGAAAAACTACCAATGCCTCCAAAATACTCCCTAGTTTGACACCATCCCCGACAATAATGCCAAAAATGTTGGCCTCCTACAATGATTTTAATAACTAAGCCTTCATAGCCATGATCCAGAGATTGGACATCTAACCTAAATAGCTATTTCAATCATCATGAAGGTACATTTAACTTGTCAACACAAGGACGTGAACTTGAAATGGGTCAGCACAGTATGTGCACTAGGAACTCAAAGTAGCCATTTCATTCTACAACAAAGGAAAACACAATACTAAAGGTAAATTGCTTGAAAAGGAATGAGACGAATGTTGAACATCAATCAATGACTATGCTAAGCTAAAATGCATAATAGGAATAAAAATCTGAGCAACAAACAAGAAACTACTCTGTCTACTTTGGCTGCAGGAACAGTCGGTGTCAGACTTCTAACTAAGTACTAAACAACAAGTAATACTAAACTAATGCTAAACTAAGAAGACAGATTACTCACCAAGTGGGCCCCCTTGGATAAGTATCCTTTAAAACTAATGAAAACTCAGATGCTCAAACTTAGAACTTTATTTTATTCACTGTAAATCATGAGTACAAAAGAGTAATGTATTTGTATTATTGAAAACTGGAGAGTGCAAGTACAATATCAAATCATGCAACCTTCTGAAGAAGGAGCATCAGATCATTATTTATACTAAAAACTAAACAAGGTAGTCAACTCCATGACTGGGAGGATGCCATTTAGGGAAAATAGAGAAAATGGAGCGATGGCCGTTACGCATGCATGAAATCTGGTCAGACATGCAGGTCCAAACGCAGATTCAGCTCAATAGTAACACTCGTGCATGCTTGATCATTAAAGTCCACTACAAGACAGTTACATTCAATTGCATGAAGAATCTTCTACCGTCAGACTCCTTTGACTTGGAGTGATTCCTTTGTTGGACGTTATGGTGCATGCCCAACTAACAATGTCTTCCTCAACTTAGCATATTAAATTTGCATGACAAAGTTAGTACACATAATAATTGCACATCTATAACCACCTTAAGGAACATTCATTAACCACATGCAAAATCAATATAGATAATCCACATACTATTCCAAATGTCATTAAAGCTTGTAGAGATAGGATTAAGTCCAATGTCAATGGTTTGAGGGAAACATTATGAAAATACCAACATTTAACATTAAATTCCATGACATCTACCAGCAAACAAACTATAGATTCTACCCAAATTTGGACCAAAAAGTAGGCTCATCAAGGAGCACTTATTTTCCATCAATATGCAAACACCCTGGTATGTTTACACAGCTAGCTATCTGGTCATAGGGAAAGTTCCTCCCCACTTCTCTCCAAAAGAGAGAAGGGTGCTCATTGAAATATCATTTTTTTTTCATGGATTGCAAGATGTTTTTTTTATACTGTACCAGACCATGTCATGAGAAGATGTGTGAGGGAAGATGAGACATGATATTTTGCATGCATGCCACAATGAACCATATGGAGGACACTTTGCAGCCAAGAGGACAACAATGAAGATTCTAAATACATGATATTACTAGCCAACACTCCATAAGGATGCAAGGAGATATATAAGAAAGTGTGATAGATGCCAAAGGATGGGCAGACCAACCAAATCTAATGAGATGCCCCTTTACCCTCAAGTATTAATCACTCCATTTGACAAGTGGGGATTATAATTTGTAGGACCCATTGATCCTCCATCCAATGGTAAGTCTTATATCTTAGTATGCATTGATTATGTAACTAAGTGGGTAGAAGTTAAGGCCATGAAGCATGCAAGAGATAAGAAGGTTGTTGAATTTATTTATGAGGAGATCTTCACATGGTATGCGGTTCCAAGAGAGATAGTGACTGAACAAGGGGCTCAATTTACATCAACCCTTGTTGCAGCACTAGTCAATGAGTACAACATAAGGCACAAAAAGTCTACTCCTTATCACCCCCAGGCCAATGGCCAAGTTGAGGTGACTAACAGGGAAATTAAAGTCATTCTGAACAAAATGACAGTTGTTCATAAGAAGGATTGGGCAAACAGGCTACCAAAAGTTGTCTGGGCCTACTGGACAAGGTGAAAAACAACTACATGCTTCACACCATTTGAATTTTTGTATGGAAAGACAACTATGATTCCCATTGAATTTGAGCATAAAACTCTTAGAACTGTAATAGAATTGGGGATGGAAATCTCTTAAGCACAAAGAGATAGAATCATGTTGCTCAATGCATTGGATGAAATGAGGAAGGCAACCTTGCATCATACAGAGGTAGTGCAAAATCAGAGAATCAAGTGGCATGACAAATTCATTAAGGACAAGAAATTCCAACCAAGAGATTGGGCCTTGCTCTACGACTCAAGGTATCAAGATAATGTAGGAAAATTGCAAACAAGGTGGCTAGGACCATATGAGGTTGCTGAAGTATTACCCAATGGTGTTGTTCAACTCACTACTATTGACCCAGTCAGATTTAAGCTGCTTCTCAATGGTCATCACCTTAGATTGTATCACAAACCAACTTCCAAAGAGGAATTCCTGCACTAATTCACTCAGCATGCAACACCTGAACTTCCTACAGCCAAAGGAAGTAGACCTAGTGTCCCTCCTGTTGGAATTGTAAAATTCTAATATTTTCACATACCCATGCATTTTCAAGTGAGTCCTACTATGAGCACATTTTCCTCTCTTCATGATATTTTTCTCACGTTTTGCCCATATTTTCCCCATAAAATACATCTAGGTCTGAGTTTTCACTTTGTCATCCATATCGGCATGAGATTGTCAAGGTTTCCCCAACCCATAATGTTTTTTCTGCTTGTAAAACGTTTGTGTTGCCTACCGGCAAGACGTTTTTGATATCACAGCGATCAAAGTTTTCTTACAAGCACCGTTTGGCAGGACTTCTTCATGGTTTCGGCGACTGTGGATGATTCTAATCATCAGTAGTTATACCGTCGGCGAAGGAAATCGTCTTCGGGGTAATGTCATAGCAATTCTTTCTTGTCTTACCGACTTGTGCACAAATGTTCATTTTGGCCAAGCAGGTTGCTTTCGGTGTAGTGTTTCACCGACTACATCATGTCTCACTGACTGGTAGTGGATGCATTCATATCGGCAAAAGGTGCTCTTCGGTGAGAGGTTTTTCTTCATTGTAATATCTTGGCAAACTTCCCTTGTCTTGCCAACTGTCGATAATGAACTACATCTCGGTAAGACTCATGAACTTCGGAGTAGAGTCTCAGCGAACACGTCAAGTCTTGCCGACAAAGTTTAATGAATGGCTTTCGGCGAGAGGTTGGTATTGTCTCAGTGAAATGAAAGTGTGGGTTTGGGGTGTTTCGGTATGACATAACATAATCTCTTAGAGGTCTCCCCGACATCAGAATTTCATAGCGATGCATAAGATGAAAGGAACATCTCAGCGAGACTAATGTGACTTCGGGATGAGGTCATGGCAAGTTTGATTTGTCTTACCAACCGACAACATAAAGATATATATATCTCGGTAAGACTCATGCACTTGGGAATAAAGTCTCGACGAGTGACCTCCAGTCTCACCGATGGAACACAAAGGGGACTTTGTCGGCATGAAAATTGATTTGTCTCAGCGACACGCAAGGATGGATGAAGACTATTGATGAAACATAATGAAATCTACAAGAGGTCTCCCCGATATCAGAAAGTTACAGCGAAGCAGATGAAGCGAAGAGGCGTATCTCGGTGAGAGAAATGCGTGTGTCTCAGCGACTGGTAAATACATTAAGGAAATACATTTTGATAACACATTTTGTAATCTATGAGATATCTCACCAAATCTGATGGGTCACGGCGAAACTCAAACGACCAAAGGGATGACTGACAGTGATATAATTTCCTTCGGCATACTTAAAGAAGTGTCTTGGCGACTGTTTCAAAGATGAATAATAGAAGCCCGAATTTGAATAGTTTGTTGTTGACTTGTGAATGCGAAGCGTTGTGTCTCTTCAGTGGCCAATGTATAAATGTTCATTCTCAATTGTAAAGATGGGGAGGGGCGATAAGGAGAATAGGATAGAGGATAGAAAATATACAATGTAATACAATGTTTTTCCAATACGAGACTATGTTGCATGTTTCAAATCATGGAGATATCAATTGAAATCTAATAATATGGTGCAGTTGTTTCTGGTATCAGTTGTTTATGGTGTTTGTTGAAAGTATTATTGAAGTTTTCTCCAGTATGGTGTTTTCTGGTTATTTAAATTGGTGTAACAAGATTATATCCAATTTTTCGGTGCACATTTGTTGCATCTGTATGGTCAATTGATTGGTTCTTTCCAGTAAATATTAAATCCTTCAAATTGATCATAGTAATTAGAAATTTTCAATTGGATTAGTAAGAAGAACTCGATAATCATAACCTTGCATGTTTATACAAGTTATAAACTAAATCAAATGCTAAACAACTTGAATGTCTGCCAGAACGAAGTATTTGTTTCAGATTTCTCTTGAATCCGCATACCCAATAAGGCACTGGTCTCTATGTTTTATCATTCAGTTTTATTCAATCCTTTTTTACATCTGCTAACTAAGCATATTAGGATTTAGAATTAAATATTGCTATACAATTTATACCAAATTTGATTTTATTTGTCCATTTTTCATCTGCCATCGTGGACAAATCACTGTAAGAGAGAAGATAAAAGGTCAAGTCTGCATAATTCATATAGGTACACCCACCTAGGTTTAGCAGCACCTGAAGAGTAGAAGGTTTAAGCCACTAAAACCTTGTCTATTACCCTAAAATGTATCAAGAGATTGGAAGCCTCTTGAGGTATCCTTTACCTTCGTTTTTGAGAGCTAACAAATTGGCGACTCTACTGGGGAATAAACTTCAGAATTTGCACCTTAATCATAGAGTCGGAAACAAAATAATAGACTCCGCTGGGAATAATAAAAAAATAAATATTTTCTCACTTGTAAGAAAGCGAGTGGCAACTCTGATAAAGCATTGCAACATGAATGGAAGAAAATCTCAATATAGGGGAGGTCATACTGGAGCTGCTACTGGTAGCAGTAAGTGGACACACAAGGAAGATAGGGTTGACAAGGGTAAAGGGAAAAGTGAGGACATGTGCATGAAGAACAAAGACAAATCATCAATACCACATGGTGAAACATATAACTGTTATGATACATGGAGAGACAATTCAAGTCCAGAACCTTGTACCCCAGAAGATCAAAGAAATCCTTTTCATGATCCTCAGAAACAGGCAGAGTGGCATGCTAAATTTGAAGCTGAATGACTCAGAATTCAACATGAATATGACCAAAAAATGGAAGGTAATCAGAATGGACCCATTGATCATGAAACTCCTCAAGAAGATTATGAATCTTTAACTTATGAAGAAGTAAAATCAAGGTTTGAATCTCAAACAAAGGAAAGAGAAGAACAGGAGAAGGCCTAGATGATACAAGCAATGAGAGAATTCAAATTGCAGAAAACTCAGAACATTATTCAGACAACTGGTTGCTCCCCAAAATACGTACCACCTCATAAATAGGGTAATCATGGGGCAGGGCCTTCTGATCCATTAGGGGTTCCTCACCATCAAGTAGGGAATCAATACAAATAGCTAAATCATCCACCTCATATTCCCACACAACATACAAATATACATCCACCTCCTGGTCAGCATCATGTGCCACATCATAACACACAATACAATAACCCGGTGTACCAATATCAGTACCGACCTAACCCTCCCCCTCATCAGTATACCACCATGATCAGACAATTTGATTTGGTAGGATTTCAATTATACCCTTACCCCATGGATGGCAGTTGGAGAGCTCTAGTGCCTAAGTTTACAGTAAGTAGTGCAATCTCTGTTGAAGACCATTTAAGGAGTTTTAATGCTTTCATTCAGGATTTGGATGTACCTTATGACGATTTGCATATGAGGCTATTCATCATGTCCCTTATTGAAGAAGCTAGGGATTGGCTCAATAGTCTAGCAACAGCCTCTATTGATTCTCTCCAAATATTTCAGGACCAATTCCTCGAGCAATATGGGAATCAAAGTGCACCTGATGCTGCTCTTCATGAATTGATGCGAATTCAGAAAAATCATAATGATTCAATTTATGATTTCAATCGAAGATTCAATAAACTGCAGAATAAAATACCTCCTGGATCAAAATTGCCAGACTCTGTGGCATTGAGTGTATATTTGAATGCATTCGATCCTAAAATAGGATATGAACTAAGAAATAGGTTCCCAAGAGACTTGGCTGAAGCTCAGAAGACAGCATTAACAATTGAAAACAATAGTGAGGGTTGGTGGGATAATTAACAAAAGAGAAAATCATAGGGCTCCTCAACAAACAGGAGAACACATACAGGAATGAAAGGCTGAGGTTACATGACATGCCCTATAATACAAACTGGAGGGATGGAAAACCTATAACAGATAGGCCTGGAAGCAAAGAAACTCCTGATCCATTGAGGAAGAAGGGAGCCTATATGGTGGATAACAATTATTTCTGTGAAGTCTATGATAAGCCACATTCCCCAAATTATTGTGTTGTGGCCCAAAGAATGCAAGAGGAAGGAATGTTGATGGGAAACAATGGGGAAGATCACAAAGTGTATTTGACTTCGAACACTTTTTACCATGTGGAAGAGAGGTACTCATCTTCAGAGGAGGAAGGTTACGAGTATGATGTTTCAAATCAGAAATACAATGTCCACATGGCTGAGCATCAGATCCTTTCTGAATCTGAAGAAGATTATACAGAGCAACATTATGTCGAAACACCTGCCCAATGTAGTATGAGGAAGCTTACTAAATAGGAGATAGAGAGATTAACTGTTGTTGCAGTTGAAAAAGCAAAGACTAAGTACTGGCAGAGAAATAGGACAGTAAATGAGAAGGAAGGTGTCCCTAAGGGAATCTTTATGAAAGAGCAAAAGGTGACCCAAGGAATTGTGAAAAGGGTTGAAAATAAACAACATAATGAAAGCAAACAAAACCCTGTCCAAAAGGAGGAAGTAAAAGAATTACACAAAGAAATTCAAAAACCTGATCAGCCAAGTAAAAGAGAGAAGGAGGAGATCAGATTTCAGTAGGTAGTTCAGGAATGGATACAGTAGAATAAAGTTCTCATATCAGAGACTATGATGCATGTTTTAAAATGGCGATTTCAATGAAAATCATTTGGTGTGGCAGTTTATTTCTGATGTCAATTGTCTGTTGAGTTTATTGAAAAGTATTGCTAAGTTGTCTCCAAGTTGATTCTTTCTGGTTGTTTAAATTGATATAACAAGTTTATTTTCAGTTTATCAGTGCACATTTATTGTATTTGTGTGATTAATTAATTGGTTCTCTCAAGGAGAGATTAAACCCTTTTGGTTGATCATAGTAATTAGGGAGATTCATCTGGATTATTAAAGTAGAGCTTAGTAGTCATAATCTTGCATGTTTATACAAGTTATAAACAAAATATATGCCAGCAATTTGAGTTTTTGCCAGAATAAGTTGCCCACTTCTGTTTCATTCGACTCCGCATACCCAATAAGGCACTGGTCTCTGCAATTTCATCATTTGGATTCATTCAGTTTCTTTACATCTGTTAATTGACATTTTAGGATTTAGATTAGAAGATTGCTATTGCTATTTACACCAAGTTGATTTCATTTGTTCACTTCCATCTGCCATTGTGAACAAATCACTGCAAGAAAGATAATCAAAAGTCAATTCTGCCCAATTCAGATAGGTACACCTGCCTAGGTCTGGCAGCACCTGAAGAGTAGAAGGTTTAACTCATTTGACCTTGTCTGTTACCCTAAAACATATCAAGAGATTGGTAGCCTCTTGAGGCATCCCGCCTGCGTTTTTGAGAGCTAACAAATTGGCGACTCAAGCCTTATCTCAGGTAAAAATGTCAGAACAAAAGAAAGTGGTTAAAGTGGAAGGTCCATCTTTTGATTTCACTCAGGGCTTATCTCAAGTAAAAATGTTTGTTCCACTACTTGAGATGATGAAGATTAAGGAATACAGAGACAGTGATGTCCAATTGATAACAAATGAAAATGAAAAGCATGAGAATTATGAAAATACTGTGGCTACCAAAGCAATTAGTAAGCCTGATAAAGTAAGTATCCCATAAATCTACTTGAGTAATGTATTGACAAGTCCTCCACAAGTTGATCCTTTTTCCACTACATTACTCATAAATAACAAATTGTTGAGGAATTGCATGATAGATTCTGGTGTTGCCATGAATATTATGCCAGTAGGTGTGATGAAACAACTAGGCATGTGGGTGGATACATATGAGGGGAAATGTTATGCAATGGATAACCGACCTGTTCCTGTGGTGGGTATAATGAAAGATGTTGAAGTCAAGCTAGTTGCTTATCCTCAAGTGGCTTACAATATTGATATAACAGTAATAGACACCCCTCCTTAGTTTGGTATGCTTTTTTCAAGACAGTGGACGACAGCTATTGGTGGAAATGTCCAGTTTGATCTATCTTATGCAACAATTCTGGTAAATGGCCAAGAGGTGAAGTTGTACAGGGAGCCGAGGATGAATCAGCTTGTTGACTATGTACCACAAAATCAGATCAATTTTTTTTGTGATGTTGATCTTGGGAGTTTTAATATAGAACCAGCCCAGCCAAAATTAACCAATAGTGATCCTATTGAGAAGCATGCTACACAGAACTATAACAGTGTGTGGAAGATGTACTTTGATGGAGCCTGTAGCCAAGAAGGTAATGGAGCAAGGATAGTATTTGTTTCACCTGAGGGTGTTACATTTAAGTATTCATTTTTGTTAGCATTTGAATGTACAAACAATGTTGCGTAGTATGAAGCTTTGTTAACAGGTTTGAATATAGTTGTGAAACACAAAATCAAGTTGCTGACTGTTCTAGGGGATTCTAAGTTGATTGTTTCACAAATTAAGTCCAAGTATGCAGAAAAACATAAAAGACTGAAACAATACAGGAACATTGTATGGGACACAATTGAATTGTTTGACGCCTTCTCAATTGAGTGGATTGATAGGTCAAAAAATATAATGGCATATTTTTTAGCAAATGTGGCACTGAAAAGAGATGACATTACACTGGCTGGAGTATCACAAATTGAGTTCAAGACAAGGCCTGCTATTCCTGATAACATCTATAGTTGGCAGGTCTTCAATGATGATATTGACCTTTTGAAGTTCCTCCATTGCATAGATCAGTATGAAGCACAGGAAATTGATTTCAATGCCTTTGTTGAAGAAGTGGATGGGAAGCAAACAGTATTTGGAAAGGAAATCTTACAGTTGAAAACAAATAGGCTTCCTAAGGACTTAGTGGCATTGGAGAGGGTGTATGATGGAAATGATCGATCCCTCATAAAGCAAGCACTAGTAAATAGGGAGGATATTGAAGAGATTAACTTGAGGACTGAGATGACACCTAGAAAGGTGTACATAGGGAAGAAGATAAACCCTACAATTAGAAGGATGCTGATAGAGTTGTTGAGAAAATATAAACACGTGTTTTCTTGGTCTTATGAAGATCTAAAAGCGTATAGGGAAGATTTGTTTCAGCATGAAATACCATTGAAGCCAGATGCTAAGCCATTTAGACAAAAGCAAAGACCCATAAATCCAACGTTGGAACCTAAAATGCAGGAAGAATTGGCAAAGCTCAGAGATGGGGGAATCATTAAACCAATCAGGCATTCAAAGTGGGTCTCAAACTTGGTCCCTGTGAGAAAGAAAAATGGAGATATCAGGCTCTGTGTAGATTTCAGAAATCTAAATATGGCATCCCTCAAAGATAATTACCCTCTACCCAATATGGAGGCTATACTACATAAGGTAATAGGGTGTGAATTGCTATCTATGATGGATGGGTTTTCAGGGTATAACCAGGTTATGGTCAAAGAATCTGAGCAATATAAGACAACATTTACAACTCCTTGGGGAACATATGTATACATAAGAATGCCATTTGGTCTCACTAATGCAGGGGCGACCTTCCAGAGAGCTATGGATGTGGCATTTGCAGATTTGATCAATGTTATCATGGTGGTGTATCAGGATGACCTCACTACTTACTCAAAGAAGGTTGAAGATCATGTACAACATCTGGAGAAGGTATTTATTAAAGCCCTAGAATATGGTATTATCTTAAATCCAAAGAAGTGTCATTTTGCAGTCACAGAAGGTAAGCTCTTAGGGCATATTTTTGCAAAAGAGGGAATTAGGATAGATCCTGAGAGGGTTGAAGCTATTGACAAAATTCTTGTTCCCAAAACTGTCAAGGCTATACAGTCATTCTTTGGATAGATTAATTTTTTAAGGAGATTTGTTTCTAACTTTGTTGAGATTATTAAACCCATATCAAAATTTTTGAAGAGAGGACAGAAAATGGAATGGACTGCAGAGGCCTTGGAAGCTTTTATATCTATCAAAAGGGCCATCAAGGAGGCTTTTGTCCTTAAATCTCCAGACTTTGCAAATCCTTTTCAGATATTTTCATTTGCTTCTATTCACACCATTGTTGTTGTTATGTTACAGAAGAATGAAGAAGGTCATGAGCAGCCTGTGTCTTTCTTCAGTAAGTCGTTACAAGGGTCTGAATTAAAGTATGATATAATGGAAAAACAGGCATTTGCACTAGTGAAAGTTGTAAAGGCTTTTAGGCCATATATGGTTGGAGCAAAGGTGGTTGCTTACGTCCCTCATGCAGCTGTCAAGGATATTCTAACACAATCTGAAGTAACAGGGAAAAGATGTAGATGGATTAACAAAATCCAAGAGTTTGACATGGAGATACAGATTACCAAGCTGGTGAGAGGTCAAGGCTTGGCTAGATTAATGGCAGAAGTGAATATTGAAGCAAACCAAATTTGCAATTTCGAAGAAGAGACTGCAATTGCGATCATTGAGCATACTCCATGGTATACGGATATCATGCATTACCTTAAATACATGAAGTGTCCAGAGGGATTGAGTGACAGCCAGAAAAGAACTCTGAAGTTGCAGGCATCTAAGTATGTTTTCAAGAATGGAGATCTATTTTGGAAAAATAGGGATGGTATACTATTGTTATGCCTGGATGAGTTTCAGGCCAGGCATGTCTTAAGTGAAATGCATGAAGGAGTTTGTGGAGGACATTACTCAGCAAAGACAACTGCGCATAAAATTCTCAGGGAAGGGTATTATTTGCCAAAGGTTTTTAACGACTCTTTTACATATGTAAGGAAATGTGAAGCCTGCCAGAAATTCTCTAGAAAACTAAAGTATCAGGGAGCTTTGCCACTTCGACCCTTGCAGGCTAATGCCCCTTTTCAGCAATGGGGAATTGATTTCATTGGAGAGATACAAGAAAAATCAAGTGGTGGACATAGATGGATACTGGTGGCCACTGATTATTTTACCAAATGGGTTGAAGCAATCCCAACTAAATAGGCTACAAGTAGAGTTGTGACAGATTTTCTGATGGACAACATCATTTCCAGATTTGGTACACCAATAAGATTGATCACTGACAATGGGAAGTGTTTCAGGTCAGACGAATTCAGAAATTTCTGTAGCACATATGGTATTACCATTTCTTATGCAGCTCCTTACCATCCACAAGCCAATGGTCAAGCTGAGTCTAGTAATAAAAGTCTTCTGCAGATTATAAGGAGGATGTTAGGTCAGAACAAGAAGGCATGGAATTCAAAGTTGAGATTAGTTGTTTGGGCTGACAGAATCACTATTAAAAAGGCAATTGGAAAATCCCCATTTGAATTGGTGTATGGAACACAGGCCAGGATGTCTTTGCAGAATTTGTTACCAGTCTACAAGTTTTTCCTTCAGGAAGATTTGGATATTCCAGAACCTATGGAAGAGAGAATGGAGCAACTGGCTGAACTTGATGAAATAAGGAGAGTTGCCCAAAACCAAAACATGAAACTACAGACACAGATGAAGTATCTATTCGATAAAAAGGCGAAGGATAGAAAATTTGGAGAAAGTGATTTGGTATTGATGTGGAACACAAGGTGCCAGGAGAAGGGCAAGCATGGGAAGTTTGAAGCCTTGTGGCTGGGACCTTTTGTGGTTGTTGGAAAAAGAGGTGAAGATTTGTACTATCTACAAAATATGGTTGGTGAAGATCAGGAATTGCCTGTACATGGGAAATTTCTGAAACATTTTTTCTCTTGAGTAACACAGAGGATTAAGGGTTGCCAGTACATGGACAACTCTTGATGATCCTCTTTAAAATTCTTTTCCATGCACAGTAGTCTAGGAAATAAAGGAGCAGGACTTGCCAGTACATGGACAATCCTGATTTTCCTTCTTTCAAAATAATTTTTCCATGTACAGTAGTTTAGGGTTATGTTCATTTCCATCTCCATTTTGCATTCACTTTCCTTTAATTCCTTCATGCTATATGTCCCTTTCCATTCTTCTCACTGATTCATCATTTTGTCTCTGGTTTGCTCACCCAAAGATCTGGATCCTTGCAATGATCTCATAATCATTCATCCCCAGACGAGCCACTGTTGGAACTATAAAATTCTAATATTTTCACATACCCATGCATTTTCAAGTGAGTCCTACTATGAGCACATTTTCCTCTCTTCATGATATTTTGCTCACGTTTTTCCCATATTTGCCCCATAAAATACATCTAGGTCTGAGTTTTTCACTTTGTCATCCATTTCAGCATGAGATTGTCAAGGTTTCCCCGACCCATAATGTTTTTTCTGCTTCTAAAACATCTATGTTGCCTATCGGCAAGACGTTTTTGATATCACAGCAATCAAATTTTTCTTACAAGCATCGTTCAGCAGGACTTCTTCATGGTTTTGGCGACAGTGGATGATTCTAATCATTAGGAGTTATACCATCGGCGAAGGAAATCGTCTTCGGGGTAATGTCATAGCGAGTCTCTCTTGTCTTACCGACTTGTGCACAAATGTTCATTTTGGCCAAGCAGGTTGCTTTCGGTGTAGTGTTTCACCGACTACATCATGTCTCACCGACTGGTAGCGGATGCATTCATACCGGCAAAAGGTGATCTTCGGTGAGAAGTTTTTCTTCGTTGTAATATCTTGGTGAACTTCCCTTGTCTTGTCGACTGCCGATAATGAACTAAATCTCGATAAGACTCATGAACTTCGGAGTAGAGTCTCAGCGAACCCGTCAGGTCTTGCCGACAAAGTTTAATGAATGGATTTTGGCAAGAGGTTGGTATTGTCTCAGCGAAATGTAAGTGTGGGTTCGGGGTGTTTTGGTATGACATAATATAATCTCCGAGAGGTCTCCTCGACATTGGAATGTCATAGCGATGCATAAGATGAAAGGAACATCTCAGCGAGACTAATGTGACTTTGGGATGAGGTAATGGTGAGTTTGATTTGTCTTACCGACCGACAACATAAAGATATATATATCTCGGTAAGACTCATGCGCTTCGGAATAAGGTCTCGGCGAGTGACCTCCGGTCTCACTGATGGAACACAAAGGGGACTTTGTCGGCATGAAAATTGATTTGTCTCAGCGACACGCAAGGATGGATGAAGACTTTCGATGAAACATAATGAAATCTACAAGAGGTCTCCCCGATATCAAAAAGTTACAGCGAAGCGGATGAAGCGAAGAGGCGTATCTCGGTGAGAGAAATGCTCATGTCTCAACGACTGGTAAATACATTAAGAAAATACATTTCGATAACACATTTTGTAATCTGTGAGATATATCACCGACTCTGATGGGTCACGGCGAAACTCAAACGACCAAAGGGATGAATGACAATGATATAATTGCCTTCGGCATACTTACAGAAGTGTCTTGGCGACTGTTTCAGAGATGATTAACAAAAGCCCGAATTCGAACAGTTGGTTGCTGACTTGTGAATGTGAAGCGTTGTCTCTTCGGTGGCCAATGTATAAATGTTCATTCTCAATTGTAAAGATGGGGAGGGGCGATAAGGAGAATAGGATAGAGGATAGAAAATATACAGTGTAATACAATGTTTTGCCAATACGAGACTATGTTGCATGTTTCAAATCATGGAGATATCAATTGAAATCTAATAATATGGTGCAGTTGTTTCTGGTATCAGTTGTTTATGGTGTTCGTTGAAAGTATTATTGAAGTTTTCTCTAGTATGGTGTTTTCTGGTTATTTAAATTGGTGTAACAAGATTATATCCAGTTTGTCGATGCACATTTGTTGCATCTGTATGGTCAATTGATTGGTTCTTTCCAGTAAAGATTAAATCCTTCAAATTGATCATAGTAATTAGAAAATTTCAATTGGATCAGTAAGAAGAACTCGATAATCATAACCTTGCATGTTTATACAAGTTATAAGCTAAATCAAATGCTAAACAACTTGAATGTCTGCCAAAACGAAGTATTTGTTTCAGATTTCTCTTGACTCTGCATACCCAATAAGGCACTAGTCTCTGTGTTTTATCATTCAGTTTTATTCAATCCTTTTTTACATCTATTAACTAAGCATATTAGGATTTAGAATTGAATATTGCTATACAATTTATACCAAATTTGATTTTATTTGTCCATTTTTCATCTTCCATCGTGGACAAATCACTGTAAGAGAGAAGATAAAAGGTCAAGTCTGCATAATTCATATAGGTACACCCACCTAGGTTTAGCAGCACCTGAAGAGTAGAAGGTTTAAGCCACTAAAACCTTGTTTGTTACCCTAAAACGTATCAAGAGATTTGAAGCCTCTTGAGGTATCCTTTACCTGCGTTTTTGAGAGCTAACACCTTCTTCTGGCTAACTAAGGTACGCAATTTGTTATAATAAAGACTTCCACTTCTGTGGGGGTCCACTTCTTCACCCATCCACCCATCCATCTCCACCTTTCTCTCTCTTTCATTATGCCTCCATCATTTCACTTCATTCCATCATCATTTCACTCCATTCCACTCCACTTTCATTAATTTCTCAGCTAACCTCTCAAAAGGTGACCAGTACTTTCTCCATAATCTTTGTAGCAGATCTTCCAAGAATCCAAGTACGTGCACATCAAGTTGTTATCTCTTAATTGTCTTTTATTACATTCATTTAATTGTTGTAAATTAATATACATGTTCTCCATAGCATGTCATCATTCCCTGCCCTATCAAATTATCATAACTTTCACGCATGTGGGGACACATGCTCAAATTTAGGTTGGGGGGAAGTGTGAATGCTATGTCCACATGTCTATCCATGTTGGCTCATGTCAACAAGTTTAAATTGAGTCGATTGAAATTCTGAGGGAGATGAGGACTCGCATGTGTGAAGTAATATCACCCGCCACCATTTTTCTTGATCATGAGCCTTCATTAATTACTCCTTTATTGCCTTTATTACTCATGTCATAATCTTAAGCCAAAAAAGGTAAAATTCAGATAATACTAGCATTTGAAATTTAGCAGTATTACAGGAAGGAGAAGTTTAGTTTTTAGATGAGCATTGTAGGAAGGGAAAATTTGTAGAGCAATTGTTTGATTGCAAACAACTGAACAATCAGAGGTGGGTTAATCAGGAATGAACCCATAGTTCATGATGCATTACTGCAGGATGCACCTAGACAGGCCGAGTTCAGAAATTGCGGGTGGTTAGATTATTTCTTGAAGCCGAATGATTTTAATGAAGATGTTGTGTTGGAATTTTCCAAGACATTTTCTGAAGGAAAGGCCATGGTAAAAGGGCTATAAGTATTGGCTATTGAAGAAATAATTGCAATTCAGTTATAGGGTTGCCTACCAATGGTGAAAATTACCCTGCTTCTAGAGACGCCAGGTCAGCTAGGGCTGAATTTATAGAACTTGGTGACCCTCCATTGAGTGTGGAAAAACAAGGTGCAAAAATAACCTCTCTCCCCAAGCCATGGAAGCAATTAGTTGTTCATGTTGTGAAGTACATTACTTGCAAAGGTCACCAGTCAAATCTACACTCTGCACACTTCAAAATTTTGAATCATATGAGGCACAAGAGAAGAATGAATGTGCCAAACACGCTATACCACCTTCTCTCAATCATGGTGGCCAAGACCCAAAAAGGTAGGGATAATTATGTTTCCCACCATTTTATGATCAAATTGTTAGTTGAAAATTCTCTGCATTATGTGTCTGACATATCTTGGGAAGAATTCTTAAATGTTGATCAAATTGGACCTGAGCATTTGTGACCTAGGATTTTGTCTCAACCTCATAGGGCTAGCAGAATATTGAGCACGACTAAAGTTACTCCTAGTGCCTCAACTTCTGGCACGGGCCCTACTGCAAACCCTCATGTAGCTAAACAAATCATAGAGATTAGCTCTTCTAAGGTAGAGCATTTAGACAGAAAAAGTTCCTCTTTAGATTTTGATGATGATGTTACTCTTGGCATCTTAATGAGAACTAGGGCATAGAAGAAAGAGACATAAATAAATAAAGGAAAAGCTAAAAATCAAACTGCAGGAAAGAAAGTGCCAAGCTCTAAGAAATGGAAGGTTGACATTATTCTTCTTGCAGCCGAAGAAGAACATGAGAGCCCTCTTAGGAAATCAAGACTAGCCGGGCTAGCCTTTGGTGTGTCTCTGCAGGGAAGCCCTAGGAATAGAGAAACATCACAAGAGGACATAGGGGCCCCAATGGGGAAGGTAAATGTCGAGGAAAAGGACATATTTGAGGAGGCAGCAAATGTAACGTTGGCAGACCTTGTTGCCATCGTTAAACAAGTTGAAATTCAAGAGTTTGAGGAAAATCAGGAGCTCCTATAGCAAGAGTAGAAGCAAGAGTTCCTGCAGCAAGAGCAAGAGCCAGAACAAGAGGCCCTACAGCCAGAACTAGGTGAACAGTCAGCACCCCTACAATAGGAATTCGTTGAACATTCAAAATTCTTGCAACTAGTGCTATAGGAAGAGAAAACATCTATGCCAAGAAAAAACTTGGTAGGAATACATAGACCCTCTAATTTTCCAATGCACATGGTAGCTATGAATTTATGGAAAGAGGAGAAACGCAGGCTAAAGAAAGAAATTCAAAAGAGAGATGAGGAGATTAAAGACAAGGATGCATAAATTGCTACTTTAAAGAAGAAGGTGGACAATATGACAGCCTTGGTACCTCAGATATTAGAATGTAGGACTCCTCCAAGAGTCTATGCCCTGTATTTGAAGGAGAAGCATCTTTCTTTTAAACTGGAAAGGATTGTTTTAGGTTTGAACCCTTCTATTGAGACTCCTCTTCAATTTTTCAATGCTTATAGGATTGCTCCTCTTGAAATAAAGAATTTGTTGTGTGAATTCTACTTACATAATTATGCCGTGACCCAAGACAAAGATTGGAATCCATTGTTGTATGTTGGGGATGTCCAATTAAGGGAATTCATGTCTTGGATACAAAATGAGATTAGTTTGGGAAAATAATTCAGTACTTATAAGCAAGTATTCAACACTCCCTTGTCTATCAGCGCTGAATCTAGAAATCTAGGGGACATTTTCATGGATTGGCACAAAATTCTTTATAGACCAAGATATGGAAATAGGATCCTATATGAGAGAGAGGAAGTTTATAAAGAATATGAGGAGGTAGCAAAAACCAAAGGAGAATCTGTGATGGGATACCTGTCACAAAGGTAGAAAAACCTAACTGATGAGTTAAAACAAGATGAGCCTCACTCTATGCAGAACTATGTTGCAACACTTAAGAGAGTTGATAGATATATATAAATTGGAAGGGAAAAAAAACAATTTTGGATCTCACTAACTTTTCAGCCACCTATCCTACTATGGCCTGTGCCAAATTTCAGGTTTTACCAGTATGATATAGCTGTAGAGAGACAGAGATGGAGCAGATTGGCCAAATAACAAGGGTTCTATTGGGACCATAATTCAGAAACTATAAAAAATGATGTAGGACAGCTGGCAGTTGCAAACTTTAGGGCATTGACAAAGAAAAGGAACAACCCTTCTTTTGTTGGACCAACAAAGTCTTAGGTTGGGGGGAGTGATGAGTCCAATTTATGACTCAATTTTGATAGAAGTTTATTGTCTATTTGCCATAGTTGTCATAGACTTTGATGATTATATGTTGTTCTTTTTATGATATTTCCTCAAAACCATAGACATTGGGCATAAGCTTATTTTCACAATCTTTAATGACATTGACATGCTATATGAACTATCTGTGTTGATTTTACATGTGGATTAATGAATGCTACTTTAAGATAGTTATAGATATGCAATTGTTGTGCATACTAATATTGTTTTGAAGATATAATTAGCCGCCTACACAATTAAAGGAGATTTTGATAGTTGGTCATTCACCATAAAGGTCAACAAAGGGAAGACTCATGACGGTAGGATATTCCTCATTCAAATCAAAATTGTAACCACCTTGTAAATGGTCTTAATTTTCTATTGAGAAAATATAGGCATTACTTTTGTGCTAAATCTACGTTGAGGCAAGCATGTCTGACTAGATTCCGCGCATGCATAACCGCCTCTCCACTTTTCATGCTTTCCCTAAAGTGGCATCATCCTAATCTGTTGGATTTGACCACCTTGCTAGGTGATTAGTTAGTAGATTTTCTCCCTATAAATAAGACTTGGATTCTCCTTCGAAAGAGGTTGCTTAATCTAATGATGTACTCACATTCTTAGTTTTTCTAGCAATACAGTTATGTCACTCCATTGTACTATCATTTTTCAATGAATAAAATGAAGTTATAAGTTCATGCATCTGAGTTTACATTTTTATTAAGGAATAATCATCCAAGGGGGCCCACTTGGTGAGAATTTTGTCCTTTAGCTTAGTTGTTTCTTTTTGTTTAGTAATTAGTTAAGAATCTCGCACTAGTTGTTCTTACAGCCACTAGAATTTCATTTTATGACTGTTCCTGCAACCAAAATAGATACAGTAGTTTCTTGTTTGTTTGCTTAGATTTCCATGTGCCATGTATTTCATCTTAGTTTAGTTGTTGGTTGATGCTTAGCACTTATGTTATTCTTTCCAAGAAATTTACCTTCAACTTTTTTTTTTCTTAGTTGTAGAATGAATATGGCTACTTTGGATCCTTAGTGCACATACTGTGCTAACCCAATTCAAGTTCACGTCCCTGGGTTGACAAGTTAAATGCACCTTCATGATGATTGAAATAGCTATTCAAATTAGATGTCCAATATTTGAATCACAGTGGTAAGGGCTTAGTTATTAGATCATTGTAGGAGGCCAACAAGTGGATTCTACGGCTTCCTTATCATCACGGATTTCGTGATGCTCCAAAATTCTTGAGGTTTGTTATGTCATGGATTATGAAGGGAGGTGAAGTCCCCAATGATGCAGAAACATCGTGTCATAGGTTTTAAATGTATTTTGAGGTACGAACAAGGAGACATTAATGGTGATTGAATGAAGGTTTCTAAACATTTTAAAGGTTATTATTCACCTTTTCATTATCACTATTGCAATTTGTGGTCTAAGCAGTTTAGGTGCCTCCATAGCTAAGGTTTATTTTTGTTTCCTTGAGGGATTTCAAAGGGGGATTGAGTGGTGAATTGAAAGACATTTGTGACTTGTTTGTGCTTCATCTCCATTATTCTACAAGTTCAAAGGTTAGTCGGCCTTTTTCATTTCATTTGGAGTTAGTTTTATCATGTGTTGTTCATCGATTGCCATTTATTTTCATTCCAAGTCAATTTCTTTCAATGGCTTCACATTTTAAGGTTAGGGAATCTGATTGGTGTGAGTTGTTAATTATTTTATGAGTCTATGTCAACCCTAGTTTCATTTGTGTGGTATATTTTTGGTAAATGCATTTTTTTGGGGATGATCGAGTTAAATCTAGGGTTCCTAGCAACGTGATTGGTTTTATGCATTACGACCCCCTTTGAGCCTCCATTTCGAGGCTAGGGTTTGATCCTTGAATTGTAATAACACCTTTAAATAATTTAGCATGCATGAATTTTAAAACCCTAGGTCATTGTTAGACATGGCGGTATATTTATGTGCTAAGAAAAGGAATGGATAATTGTTTTGACCATGATTAAACCCTAGACTACAACAAAGAAAACAGTTTACATTAGATTGAGCATTGATTTTCCCATCATTCCCACACTCGCACTTGATTTAAACTTCCAAATTTTTGTGACAAATTTTTCCCTCATCATGGGACCCTTGGCTTAACAAAATGTTGAATCCATCCCTCGAATCCTCGATGTATTCACGAACTTGAAATGGAGAAAAACTTAGCTGATTTTGGGTATCCAAGCCTATTGTCATGGATTTCATTCATGCATGAAATCCTTGACTTTCCCTTGCTTGTGAAATTCCTAACCTTGCGAAATGCCTAAAACTCAAGCTATCACAGATTCCTCATGCACATGAAATACCCGTCACACCCTTCATTGTTGATTTCACCTCATCTTAAAAGCATCGACGGACAATGCATCACAAATTTTGTGTGTTCATGAAATGCCCGATAGAAATCACCCTCATGGATTCCTTCTTTCCATAAAATTGTTGATGCCCACTATCATCGTGGATTTTGTGACCTTGAGAAAACCCTAATACATTTGGCATCGTGGATTTTGGACCAGCTGGAAATCTCCAATTATCTCGCCATCATGCATAGCTGGCTCCTCAGAAATTTCCAACAATTTCACTTGTCACGAATTTCTCATCCATGTGAAATTCGTAGACTTCCATCATCATTGAATCCCCAAATATTTGAATTTCTCAATAGGCTATAGGGATCGTAACTTTGTGCTTGTAATAAAATGATTTCTTGAATGTTGAGTTTTCCTAGGATGCTTGAAATGTTGGACCTTGATATTGCACCTCAGATATTGTCAACTTGTTCCCACATCGTGGATTTCTTGACCCTAAGAAATCCCTAATACTGCCGATGATAGATATTTCCTGAACTATAGAAATTCTCGATGGATTTTTTGTCGCTGATTTTTTTGAACACATGAAATCCCCAAATTTCTTGAGGGTTCCAAATTCTCAGATTTCTATCATAGCCCAGAAACCCAATTCTTATTTTTGATTGAATTTAAGGGTTATGAATGTAATTTCTTAGGCATGATTACTAATGATTTTATTCAATATGAATGATTTTCTCATGCTAACACTTTTAATCTGACAATCCATCCTTTTTTTCATTTCAAGTGATTATGCTATTTTGGCTAACTAATGCAGGTTGAATCAAGCAATGCTAAGACAAGAAAGGGGAAGAAATTAGCATCTAAAAAGGAGGAGGTTTCTAGGGTGGAAAGGATGAAGTATGATTTCAAGGGCATACTCCTAGAGTCTAAGATTGCTTCTTATTAGGGTGAGGTTGGGAACACCAATCTCAGGCATACTGACTTGGAAGATTTCAAGAAGAGAATGTACTGCCATGTCCCAATAGACTTGGAAAAGAATTTGGTTAGAACTGGATTAGCATAGGCTGTAGGATGCCCTCCATCTATTCAATGCCCAAAATTGATTGTGGAGTGCTCCAAGCACTATGATTTTGATCAAAGAATGATTATTGTCCCACAAGGGAGAGTAATGGGCAACCTCATAGAGGAGTCCTTGGTAGAGGCTTTTGGGATTCCCTCACACCAAATGTTGGTTATGTTTGCACTAGATACGACAAATAAATTCTATACTAATAAGATGGAGAAAGCATTGGAGATTATGAATTCTTCATGGATGGATAAACCTAGGCAGCACTACACCAAGTTGCCTAAGATTTTGTATAAGAGTGACTTCAAAGAAGAGTATAACGATATGATAACTCTCCTAAGTAGAGTGATGGGACTGGAGAGAGCCTCACAGCTTGAGAAGTGGATGTTCTATGTAATTCCTAAGATCACTAAAGGGACTAAATTCCATTGGAATAGACTTATAAATGCTAATCTTGACAAGCAACTTTGAAAAGTTCAAGACACAAAGAATTTTACCATGACTTTTTATGTAGTATATATGCTAGCATGACACTTTAAGTACAAAGGGCTTGGATGCAAAGACACAATTGGAGAAACTAAAGTCTATGATTGCTATACTCAGCTGCATATGTCTAGCACATCTCATTATAGGAGAGTGAATGATGCATTCACTATGTACATAACCAGAACACTACAGGAGACTCTCTATGTCACAATATCTATAGAGGCCATGGAACTTGTCAAGAAATATGGCTATTGGTTCATAAATTTTCTCAAGTTTTCTTATATCAAAGTACATTGGTGCCCTCTTGTGCCATACCGCCTACCCCAGTACCCCATGAATAAGCTTATTTTATTGGAAGCTACAAGGCAATTGGTTGTCTTTGACAAGGTATTAAAGAATTTACACAAAACAAGCATTGGGGGTCAATTCCCTATGAAGATCAATGGATGGGAGGCTTGTCCTTCTTTCCATAGGGCCCAACACTAAAAGACTGAAATGGAATACTTCCATCTTCCCACACATACTATGAGGAAATATTTTGATCCATATGGAGTTGCATAGAAAGTTGCCACCATAAATTATAGGGATAAAGCACATATAGAGGATTACTAGGCCAACTACCGGGATGAGTTTGAAGTTTTCAAGAGGAATTTCTCCCATCTTTCCCTTAAGATGATCAAGCTGTAAAAAATCATGGAGGTACCTAATCAGGTGGAGGATGAAGATGTGATCAACCACCATGATTATATGGATATATCAAACAAGCCCCTTCCTCCGATTGATTGGGCAGAGGAGGAAGTAACCAACCTACACCAAGTCACCTCCCCTATGATAAAATACTCCAAGTAATGGGCAAAGCATAAGATTTTGGAATTGGAAGCCAATGAAGTAAAACTTTCCTATGATCTAATGGGTGACCTTGACTCACAGCCAACTTCTGAGGAGGAATCAAATGTTGGAGAAGGAGGAGGTGTTGAAGAAGAAGAAGAATCTGAGGAAGAAAGGCTCCCAGTGATCAAAAGAACAAAAGGTAAACATAAAGTAAAAACTGAGGAGGCTCAAAGGTAGCTAATTCCAAAGAAAAGGAAGCCTACTAAACCCCTACCAGAAGGGACTCCAAAGAGAAGAATATTGGTCTAGGGAAAAGATAAAGGGGCTCCTATAGAACCCACTCCTCTAAGAAACAAAACACTATGAAAGGAGAAGATGCACCACTAGATATAGCTGAATGAGATACCTAGGAGGAGGCCATCAATATTAAGAGTCCTGAAGAAAGACCTTAGGTGGTCTATCAGAGAAAGGCCTCTTTGAGAAGTGGGATTCCTTTCCCCAAGCTGGACAACATAGAAAAGTTTGTTGCTAAATTGGAGAAGGTTGCTCAAGTAGGGTCTGCAGAAGGAGAAAATGTTGCAAAAGAGGATGTGGAGAATATAGCACCTAGGCCACCATATGAGGATCAACATTTTGAGGAAGGGAAGGATGCGGAAGAAGGGAAAAAAAATTGAAGATGCTTCCAAATCCCCTAACTCAGAAGGTCAAGTTGAAAAGGTTAGTGCTCAAGACACAAGCAATTGCCAAAGGATAGTCAGCAACAATGACAAGATGATAAACAGATGTAACTGGAAGAGGATATTAATAAAGAAGAGAAAATTTTCAATAAGGAAGAGGAGCACCCTCAGGATTCAGAAACTGACAAAGGAAAAGGTGTCCAGGAAGAGAAAGAAGAACAAGAACTAGATACTAGTATTGAAATAGCTACTGCTCCTGATTGGCTAAAAGAAATTTTGAGGTCTAAGCCAGTGGTTGAGGAGGCAGTCCCCAATTGGGACAATTTTTTGATTGGTCTAGATAAACCAAAGGAGAAGAAGAAGGCTCGGGTTATTTCCTAAATTACTAAAGAAGATTCTAATAACAAGTTGTTGCACATTGCGACCCCTATTGTTGAAAATAATAAGGACATCACTCCAAAGGAATATAATGTCCAATCCATTAATTTGGGCCCATCTACGAAGAAGCAAGAGGTTGAGGATCTTTCGAGGTCTGTAGATACCATTGTACAAAGACTTGAAAAAAAGGTTAAAGCCAAAGAATAGCTTCAAAAAAATGTGGATGAATTACAAAAGTATATTAAGCATCTAGTGAAGCCCCTCCAGAATGAAGTTGGCTCTTCCACACAGTAGTATTCTTTCTAACGATGCAATAAGCGAGCTAGAGAAGATGAAGCTATCAAGACAAGTGGCTCAAAGCTAGATGTCGAGAATATATGAGAAAGGAATACCTCTAACTGTAGATATTGTTCAATTATATGGGAGATGCTCAACCTACTCAAACATGGTGAAAAAAGTTGTAGTTGAATGTAAAGCCACCGATGACAAGTTAATAGTAAGGTTGAACAGATTATTGGATATCCCTGAAGAGGTTTTGATTGAGGAAAAGATCCTTACTGTTGAGAATATTGGTAAGCCTAGGGAATGGTTACAAGCATTTAAATTCATATGGGAAATCATGGATAGTACCTTGCAAGAATGCCCCAAAATGGGAAAATATTTGGAAGACATTTTTGTGGGATGTGTTCTATTTTTGGAGTTTATGACAGGAAAATCTCTTAGTAAAATTTTTATAAAGCTAGATTTGTTGATGAAATAGAGGAAAGAGAGTTTTCTCCATGTTGAAGATGGGAATATTACAGAGGATCATTTAGAAAATGTTACCACGTATGTGAGTATGATGCACATATTCTAGGATTCAAAGCTGGATTGGGATAAAGTATTTGAAGAAATATGAAGCTGAGTTGGCCTTTATAGCTTTTAGAATTAAAATTATTTCGGTTCCAACCCAATAAGAATTAAATAATGTTTTGCAAAAACTCCAGGAATTTCCAAAGAAGCGAAAAATAGACAAAGGAGGAGAATAAAGATGAATCATCATGGGAATTATTGCCAATCTCCATCACACGTTAAAGGGCAACCTAGGCGACGTATTAATCAGTGCTAAGGAGACTTTATTTTTATTGTAAAATGGTCTTTAATGTAAAAAATGGGATTCAATTTTTTTTAGTATTAAATTCAAATGGACATTAGGGTCACATGTTGTTAACCTATTTTGGTTAACCTAACTAGGGTGCCCAGGTTGATGTAATCTCAACAATTGATTTAAACCCTGATTTCTTGATGAACTTTATAAATATGAGGTTCTTCCACATTTTTTAAGTTGAATCTGGAATTGTTGTGAACACTTTGAAGATATTATAAGAAGAAGACATTGATTTTTGGTGTTCTATTCTTTGTTACTTCAGATTATTGCATGGTTCCTATTTTCCCAAGTTATTTTTAGCTATTTAGTTTCAGTTCTTTCATGTTTATGGAAAAGTATTGAAGGTGTTTGATGAATCTGCTATGATTTTATGAGTCTATGTTAGCCCTAGTTTCATTTGTGTGGTAAATGCATTTTTTTGGGGATGGTCGAGTTAAATCTAGGGTTCTTGGGTGTGTGATTGGTTTTGTGTGTTATGGCCCCCTTTGTGCCTCCATTTTGAGGCTAGGGTTTGATCCTTAAACTATAAGAACATCTTTAATGAATTTAGCATGCATGAATTTTAAAACCCTATGTTGTTGTTGGACACGGCGGTACATATGTGCTAAGAAAAGGAATGAACAATTGTTTTAGCCATGATTAAACCTTGGACTGCAACAAAGAAAATGTTTTACATTAGGTTGAGCATTTATTTTCCCATCATTCTCATGCCTGCAATTGATTTAAAATTCCAAATATTTGTGACAAATTTTCCCTTCGTCGCGGAATCCTTGGCTTGGAAAAATGTTGAATCCATGCCTCGAATTCTCGATGTATTCACAAACTTGAAACTTGAAACTTGAAACGATGATTTCAAACCCGCTATAAATCTCACCATCACGTATTTCTGGTTCCTCAAAAATTCCCAACAATTTCACTTATTGCGAATTTCTCATCCATGTGAAATTCTTGAACTTCTATCATTGTTGATTTTTGTGAATATTTGAATTTCCTAATGGGTTACAGGGATCATAACTTTGTGCTTGTAATAAAATGATTTCTTGAATGTTGAGTTTTTTCAAGATGCTTGAAATGTTGAACCTTGATATTGCACATGAGATATTTCCAACTTGTTCCCACATCATAGATTTCTTGACCCTAGGAAATCCTTGAAACTGCTGATGCCGGAGATTTCCTGAACTATGGAAATTCTCAACAAGTTTTTTGTCATTGATTTCTTGAACACATGAAATCCCCAAATTTCTTGAGGGTGCCAAATTCTCGAATTTATTTTATAGCCCAAAAACCCGATGCTTTTTTTTGATTGAATTTAAGGGTTATGAATGTGATTTCTTAGGCATGATTACTAATTATTTTATTCAATGATTTTCCTATATGAATGCTTTGCTCGTACTAACACTTTTAATCTAAAAATCCATCCTTTTTGCATTTCAAGTGATTATGCTATTTTTTCTAACAGATGTGGGTTGAATCAAGCAAGGCTAAGACAACAAAGGGGGAGAAAACATCATCTAAAAAGGAGGAGCTTTCTAGGGTGGAAAAGATGAAGTATGATTTCAATGGTGTACTCCTAGAGTCTTAAGATTGCTTCTTATTGGGGTGAGGTTGGGGACACCAATCTCAGGAATATTGACTTGGAATATTTCAAGAATAGAATGTACCGCCCTGTCCCCACAAACTTGGAAAAGAGGTTGGTCAGAACTAGATTAGCACAGGTTGCAAGATTCCCTCCATCTATTTAATGCCCAAAATTGATTGTGGAGTGCTCCAAGCATTAAGATTCTGATTGGAGAATGATTATTGGCCCACAAGGGAGAGTAATGGCCAACCTCACAGAGGAGTCCTTGGAAAAGGCTTTCAAAATTCCCTCACACCAAAAGATAGCTATGTTCACACTGAATACAACAAAGAAATTCTATATTGATAATCTGGAGAAAGCCTTGGAGATTATGAATTCTTCATGGATAGATAAACCTAGGCAGCACTACACCAAGTTGCCTAGGATTCTAATAGGAGTGACTTCAAAGTGGAGTATAATGATATGATAACTCTCCTAAGTAAAGTGATGTGACTAGAGAGAGCCTCCCAATTTGAGGATTGATGTTCTATGTAATGCTTGAGATCACTAAAGGGACTAAATACCATTGGGATAGACTTATAACTGATCATCTTGACAAGCATCTTCAAAAAGTTCAAGATACAAAGAAGTTTACCATGAATTCTTATGTAGTATATATGCTAGCCCGACACTTTAAGTACAGAGGGATCAGCTGCAAAGGCACAATTGGAGAGAATAAATTCTATGATTTACATACTCAACTACATCTGTCTAGCACCTCTCATTATAGGGAGTGAATGATGCATTCACTATGTACATAACCAGAACACTATAGGAGGCTCTCCATGTCAGAATATCTACAAAGTCCATGGAACTTGTCAAGAAATATGGCTATTGGTTCTTATGGTTTCCTATTTTTTCTTATATCAGAGTACATGGGTGCCCTCTTGTGTCATACCGCCTACCCTAGTACCCCAAAAATAAGTTTATTTTATTAGAAGTTACAAGGAAATTGGCTTCCTTTGACAAGGTATTAAAGAATTTGCACAAAACAGGCATTGGGGGTGAATTCCATATGAAGATCAATGGATGGGAGGCATGTCCATCTTTCCCTTTCCCAACACTTAGAGACTGAAATGGAATAATTCCATCTATCCACACATACTGTGAGGAGATATTTTGATCCCTATATATGGAGTTGCGTAGAAAGCTACCACCATAAATTATAGGCATAAAACACATTTAGAGGATTACTGAGCCAACTGTCAGGATGAGTTTGAAGTTTTCAAGAGGAAGTTCTCCTGACTTTCCCTAAAGATGATCAGGCTATACAAAACCATGGAGGTACTTGATCAAGTGGAGGATGAAGAATATGTTATCCAACACCATGATTAAATGGATATATCAAACAAGCCCCTTCCTCTAATTGATTGGGAAGAGGAGGAAGTAACAAACTTGAACCAAGTCACCTCCCCTATGATAAAATACTCCAAGCAATGGGCAAAGCATAAGATTTTGGAATTGGAAGCCGACAAAGTAAAAATTTCCTATGATCTAATGGGTGACCTTGAGTCACAGTAATCCTCTGAGGAGGAATCAAACGTTGGAGAAGAAGGTGTTGAAGAAGAAGAATCTGAGGAAGAAAGGCCCCTAGTGATCAAAAGAATAAAAACTGAGGATCAAAGGCAACCAATTCCAAAGAAAAGGAAGCCTACTAAACCCATACCGAAAGGGACTCCAAAGAGAAGAAGATTGGCCTGGGGAAAAGATAAAGGGTTTCCTATAGAACCCACTCCTCCTAAGAAACAACAAACTATGCAAGGAGAAGATGCACCACTAGATATAGTTGAAAAACATACCCAATAGGAGGCTATCAATATTGAGCATTTTGAAGAAAGACCTCAAGCGGTCTATCAGAGAAAGGCCTATCTGAGAAATGGGATCCCTTTCCCCAAGTTGGACAACATAGAAAAGGTTGTTGTTGAATTGGAGAAGGTTGCTCAAGCAGGGTCTACAAAAGGAGAAAAGGTTGTAGAAGAGGATGTGGAATATATAGCACTTGACCCACCATATGAGGATCAAAATTTTGAGGAAGAGGAGGATGCAAAATAAGGAAACAAAACATTTGAAGATGCTTCCAAATCCCCTAACTCATAATTTGAAGTTGAAAAGGTTAGTGCCCAAGACACAAAGCAATTGCCAAAGGATAGTCAACAACAACCACAAGATGATAAACAGTTGCAACTAGAAGAGGAAAATGTCAATAAGGAAGAGGAGCACCCTCAAGAAACAGAAATTGACAAAGGAAAAGGTGTCCATGAAGAGTAAGAAGAACAAGAGATGGATATTAATGTCTAAATATCTACTACTCCTGATTGGATAAAAGAAAGTTTGAGGCCTAAGCCAGTGGTTGAGGAGGTAGTCCCCAATTGGGATAGTTTTCTAATTTTTCTAGATAAACCAAAAGAGAAGAAGAAGGCTTAGGTTATTTCCCAAATTACTAAAGATGATTATAATAACAAGGTGTTGCACATTGCGACCCCTACAGTTGAAAAGAATGACATCACTCCATAGGAATATAATGTCCAATCCATTAATTTGGGCCCATCTACGAAGAAGCAAGAGGTTGAGGATATTTGGGGGTCTATAGAGACCATTGTATAGAGACTTGAAAAAGAGGTTAAAGCCAAAGAGCAGCTTAAAAAATAGGTGGATGAATTACAAAAGTATATTAAGCATCTAGTGAAGCCCCTCCAGATTGAAGTTTTCTCTTCCACACAACCTAGCATTTTGTCTGAGGATGCAATAAGTGAGCTAGAGAATATGAAGTCATCAACACAAGTGGCTCAAAGCTGGGTGGTGGGAATGTATGAGAAAGGAATACCTCTAACTATAGAGATTGTTCAATTATATGAGATATGCTCAGCCTGCTAAGACATGGTGTAGAAAGTTGCAACTGAATGTAAAGGCACGGATGACAAGTCAACACTAAGGCTGAACATGCTAATGGATATCTTTGAAGATGTTTTGCTTGAGAAAATGATCCTCACTACTGAGAATATTGGTAATCCTAGGGAATGGTTAGAAGCATTTAAATTCAGAAGGGAAATCATTGATAGTACCTTGGGAGAATACCCAAAAATGGAAAAATATTTGAAAGAAATTTATGTAGGATGTGTTCTATTTTTGGAGCTTGTGACATGCAAATCTCTCAGTAAGGATTTGATAAAGATAGATTTGCTAAAGAAATGTTGGAAAGAGAGTTTTTTCCATGTTGAAGATGGGAATGTTACAGAGGATCATTTGGAAAATGCTGCCACATATGTGAGTATGGTGCACAAATTCCAAGAGTCAAAGTTGGATTGGGATAAATTATTGAAGAAATATAAAGTTGAACTAGCCTTTATAGCTTTTAGAATTAAAATTATTCTAGTCCCAACCTAGGAGGAATTAAATAATGTTTTGCATAAACTCCAAGAATTGACAAAGTAGAAAATGGAAAAAGGAGGAGAATAAAGATGAATCAACATGAGAATCAGTGTGAATCTTCATAACATGTCAAACAGTAGCTTAGGCGACCAAATAATTAGTGCTAGGAAGACTTTCTTTTGAATGTAAAATGGCCTTTAATGTAAAAAATGGGATTTAGTATTTTTTAATATTAAATTCAAATGGGCATTAGGGTCATATGTTGTTAACCTATTTTGGTTAACCTAATTAGGGTGCCTAGCTTGATGGAATCTCAACCATTGATTTTAAACCCTAATTTCTTGATGAACTCTATAAATATGAGGTTCTTCCTCATTTTTTAAGTTGATTTAGGAATTGTTGTAAACACTTTGAAGCTGCTATAAGAAGACATTAATTTATGGGGTTATATTCTTTGTTACTTCAAATTATTGCATGGTTCCTATTTTCCAAGTTATTTTCAGTTATTTAGTTTCAGTTCTTTCATGCTTATGGAAAAGTATTGAAAGTGTTTGATGAATTTTTTGCTCATACTTTTTTGTGATTTGCTAATTGTAAGTCACTTGTTAGGGTTAGAAGGAAGATATCAAACAATTAAATGCATATTTGATCAATAAAATAGAGAAATAAAACACACACAAAATTATAACAGAAATAAGACAACACAGAGAATTTAGCATGGTTCACCCAATCCGGGCTACATCCACAAAACCGCAACCATCCAATGATTTTATTAACCAGTACAAAACATATTACAATCTCACAAAAATTTCCCTACTGTAACCCCCATCCCAACCGCTTATAACAAACTTTTTAGAAGCTTCCAGAATTAGGGTTCTACAAAGTTGGTTTTTTTTTTTTTCAGTGATTTTTCCTTTTTCGGTGACGACGTGAAAAACTAGGATACATGAAGAGTGTACAATATAGCATGATCAGTCGCCACATACCAACTATCTCCCACTTGGAGACTGATCTTCGATGAAACTGTTGCACTTACAACTCTTGTTGGAAATAAGCACCTTGGACCCTACTACTCTTTTATACTTGAAGGCCAACCGAAGCTGAAGAGGAGCTCAGCTTCTCCCTTGGCACCACCTTTGTAAACATATCCGCTAGATTGGAATCTATATGTATCTTTTCCAACTTGACCTGTCCATCCTCTAACACTGACTGAATGAAATGATGTCTCAACTACATGTGTTTGGTTTTAGAATGCAAGACATAATTCTTTGCAAGATGTATAGCACTTTGGTTGTTCGTAAGCAAGTAATTTTCAGCTTGTTGTTTTCCCAACTCTTCCATGAAAAGTTGCAACCATATCATCTCCTTTTCCACCTCTGTTGTAGCAACATACTCTACCTTTGTGGTTGATAAAGCAACCACCTTTTGCAACAAAGAAATCCAACTCACTGTTGTCCCACCAACTGTAAATGCATAACCTGTGGTACTCCACCTGGTATCTACATCCCTTGCCAAATCTGAATCAACATAGCTTTTTAAATCAGTATTAGAGCCCCCAAAACATAAACATTTATTGGATGTACCTCTCAAATACTTGAGAATCCATTTTACCGCATTCCAATGCTCAGCTCCAAGATGATTCATATACCTTCTAACAACTCCTACGACCTATGCAATATCCGGTCTCGTGCATACCATGGCACACATTAAACTACTTACAGTCGAAGCATATGGTACTTTGGATATTTTTTCTTCCTCCTCTTGTGTCTTTGGACACATATCCTTAGTCAATTTAACATGATTGGGAAAAGGTGTGTTGACAGCTTTTGCATTCTCCATATGAAATCTCTGCAACACCTTTTCAACATAATCAGCCTGAGATAAAAAATAGTTTTTTGTTTTTCTAATCTAGTAATCTTCATACCAAGGATTTGTTTTGCTACCCCCAAATCCTTCATAGCAAATGAATTTTCTAACTGTTGTTTTAACTCCTTTACGTGATTCATGTTAGACCCCGCTACATGCATATCATCAACATATAAACATAAAAATAATTTATCTATCATCATCTAACCTCTTAAAATAAACACAATGGTTTGAATTACACCGACTGTAGCCTTGCTCAGCCATAAAACTATCAAATTTAATATACCATTGTCGAGGTGCTTGCTTCAATCCATATAAATTTTTCTTCAATCTGCACATAAGTTTCTCCTTACCTTTGACCTCAAATCCTTGTGGTAGTTTCATATATATTTCCTCTTCCAAATCACCATGGAGAAAGGTTGTTTTAACATCTAGTTGTTCCAAATGTAAATCTTCAGTAACCACAATACTTAAAATAGTGCGTATAGAAGTCATTTTAACAACCAAAGAAAAAATCTCATCAAAATCAATTCCTTTTTTCTGTGCAAATCCCTTTACAACTAACCTGACTTTAAATCTTTTCTTACCTCCATCCTCCTCTTTCAGCCTATAAACCCATTTATTTGGTAAAACCTTTTTACCTGCAGGCAACTTGCATAATTCCCAAGTCTGATTTTTCAGAAAGGATTTGATTTCTTCTTCCATTCCATGCTCACACTAAACCTTGGTATCCACCTGCATAGCTTAATCATAGCATTCTGGTTCACCAGCATCAGTTAATAAAATAGAATACAAAGAGGGAGAAAATATTTTCAAAGGTCTACTTATCCTTGAAGATCATCTAACATTCACTGGAGTTTGTGGTATTTGTTGTTGTTTTTGTGGAGCATGAGGAACCACTGGAACATCACTATCTAGAGTATCATCCAGCACCACAAAATCCTTTTCTTTCTTCTCATGTTGTTGCAATTGATCTTTGTACAACACCTTCTCATTGAATACAACATCCCTACTTCTCACAATAATCAAATTTTCAACATCCCAAAGCCTATAACCAAATTCATCAATGCCATATCCAAAAAATATACATTTCTTTGATTTTGCATCAAGCTTGGCTCTGTTTTCATAATCTACATGTGCAAATGCTTCACAACCGAAGGTCTTGAGGAAAGAATAATTCACCTTCTTACCTGTCCATGCTTCCTTTAGAATACCACAACCCAAAGGATTAGAGGGACCTCTATTAATAAATAAATAGCAGTGTTTATAGCCTCTACCCACATGTTTAAAGGCAGCCTAACATGCAATCTCATAATTCATGCACGCTCCATTATTGTTCTATTCATGTGCTCAGCCACTCCATTTTCCTATGGAGTCCTTGGAACCATTTTCTACCCATGAATACCATTTCAGGAACAATAATCTTCAAAATATTTGCTACAATACTCACCACCATTATCAGATCTGAGACATTTTAACTTTTTACTTGTCTCATTCTCAACCAAGCTTCTCTATTTTTTAAAAGTTTCAAATACATCAGATTTCTTCCTAAGGAAATAAATCCATACCTTCCTTGTTGCATCATCAATGAATGTAACATAGTACCGAGAGCTACCGAGAGAAGATACTTGAGTTGGTCTCCATACATCCATATGCACAAGCTCCAATTTCTCATCTTTCTTTTCCTTCCCATCCTTGAGAAAACTAACTCTCTTTTGTTTTCCATACACACAACTTTCACAAAAATCCATATTAACACATTTCAGACTTGGTAAAACATTCTTTGAATGAAGTAATTTCATACCTTTTGCAATCATATGCCCAAGTCTATTATCCCACAATGTTGATTCAAAATCCATAGCAACTATCTAATTTTCTGCCTGTTGAACTGCAGCAACTATTCCTGAACATTGATTTTTATCTGCAATAGCTAAAGTAGAAGGAATAGTATGACCTATACAAATATATAAGGTGCCTACTTTCACACCTTTTGCTACCACTAAGGCACCTTTTGTAACCTTCCAATTTTTATCACTAAATATAACAACACAACCTTCATCATCTAGTTGTCCTATTGAAAAAAAAAAATTTAACTTTTGAATGTGCCTTACCTCATGTAGTAGCTAATGATTCCCATTTTGTAACTTAATATTGATTCTTCCCTTTCCAACAATCTGACAGGGTTCGTTATCTCTCAAATAAATCAGCCCAAAATCCCCTTGGACATAATCAAGAAAATAACTTCTATGGGGTGTAGCATGAAATGAAGCCCCTCAATCTAACACCCAAGAATCATCAACATTATCAAGGGAAAGAATCAAAGCATCCTCATCAGATTTATTACTTACCACATTTTCCTCTTTATTGCCTTTATTTTTGTCTCCTTTATTTTTCTGAGACCAACAATCTTTCTTTAAATGACCTGGCTTACCATAGTACCAACAATCCCTCTTGTCTCTAGATTGGGACCTTTTGTCCTTTGATTTTCCTTGTGACTTCCCACGACTTCCAAAATTGTTTCCTCTCTCCTTTGTTTTGCTCCTACTTTCTACATTCAAAACACTGCCTAATGTGAATGTTCCACCTAAGCTTTTCCTACGAATTTCCTCACTCAAAATAACACCAACAACATCATCAAATTTCAATGTATTCGAACCAAAAATAGAATTGCTAACAGCCATTACCAAACTATTCCATCTTTCTGGAAAAGAACACAGAATCAAAAGAGCCCTAACTTCTTCATCAAAGTCTACATTTATAGAAGTTATTTGGTTGGTAACCATTTTAAACTCATTTAAATGATCAACAATTGACCCACCTACCATTTTCATATTAAATAAACACTTCATAAGAAATACCTTATTCAAAGCGGAAGGCTTTTCATATAACTTTGTCAAGGTTTTCATCAATTCTTGAGTTGTCTTTGTCGTTGTAATATTAAATGCCACTAATTGTGCCAGCCATAAATGAATGGCTCCTAGTGCCTTTTTGTCTAGAAGATTCCAATCCTCATCAGTCATTGTTGCCGATTTCTTGGCTATTCCTTCCAACGACCTCCATAAATCCTTCTGATAGAGGTAGTCCTCCATCTGCGTCTTCCATAACTGATAGTTTTTCCCATTGAACTTCTCAACCTTCAACTTACCCTCATCACCCATTTCTCCCACTCAATCGTGAGACCTTCTTGCAAAGGATAATTGAACAAAACCTCGCTCTAATACCACTTGTTAGGGTTAGAAGGCATATATCAAACAATTAAATGCAGATTTGATCAATAAAATAGAGAAATAAAACACACGGAAAATTATAACAAAAACAAGACAACACAGAGAATTTAGCATGGTTCACCCAATCCGGGCTACATCCACAAAACCACAGCCATACAATGATTTTATTAACCAGTGCAAAACATATTACAATCTCGCAAAAAACTCCCTACTACAACCCCCATCCCAACCGCTTATAACAAACTTTTTAGAAGCTTCCAGAATTAGGGTTCTACAAAGTCAGTTTTTTTTCTTTTTAGGTGATTTTTCCTTTTTCGATGACGACGCGAAAAAGTAGGATACATGAAGAGTGTACAGTATAGCATGATCAGTCGCCACATACCAACAACTTTGCATAGTTAGCCTAAGCCACATTTTATGCAATGGTTCAACTGTGAATGTTTATTCATATTATATTAAAATCTGGGTGTATCTTTCAATGATTTACAATATGAAAATCTTTATATTCCTTTGAAGATTGTACCATTTCTATGATACTGTAGATTTATTCTTGGCTTAGCATGAATTGGTTTATTGGGGATTTTTCCACCTAAAATGCTAAGTTATTTGCATGATTGCACTTAGGTTTTAAGTTAGAATCTCTCTAAACCCTTAAAATATTTTAGATATTTCTTTGAATCTTTGTTGGTTTTAGGGTAAAAGCATCACTCAAATTGCTACATTTGATGATAATATCATTTCCATATTTCAAATCTGGAAATTTTGGTTAGGGTTTGCACTTATCTCCATATTTTATAAAACCCACATTTGAGTCTTATAGCTTCCAACCTTTTTTGACCATAAATGCCCTTTGTGATTACCAACATATCACATCAATAACTGAGTTGTTTTCTATATTGTCAAGACCTGACATTCTAAACCTTGGGGTTATTTTCTAAAGTTTTTGAAGAGAGTCACCTTTCAAGAGAGATAGAACACTTGTGTTTTATGTTAAAACACTCATCTACAGTACCTTCTAACCTATGCCATTTTTTGGTAAGAACTATTACCAAACTACCAAAATAATATTGTTCTTGTGTCATTTTTATTTGTTTCCTTTACATGTGCTCTTGTTGTTGGCATTTTTTTTTGCCACTCATCTCATGTGGCTTCCAATGCAACCACCCATGCATTTAATTCATTCATTTGAGCTTTCCATGCTCTCATCGTTGTCATATAAAAACACTCTTCCATAATCCACAAAGATCAAATTGTTTTGATGCAAAAATAATTTTTAAACTCTAAATTTAGTAAAAATTTAAGAATTGCAATTATCTCCATCATTTTACTTGCTCCAACAAATGACTATATTATAGGCACATGAACATTGTAGAAAAAATCAAAAAATAAGCATACTAGCAATTAGATAAATTAACACAAATAACTCAAATTTACCCTAAAAACCGTATGAAGAATAAAACCAACTTTAATAGTGGAAAATGCTTTCCTACTTAATTATTTTTTATTTTTAAAATATCACAATAGTTCTCCCCTACCACTCTATCCAACTACTTTTAATTACATGTAATGTCCCTTTCTAGAACATTCATGATTTTTGTCTTGAAACAATAATTCCAACTTACATTATATTTATAAATATCTTTATCTAAAGTGATGAAATTTTAATATAATATTTAGATTTATAACTAATGCAATAATTTTGAAAATAGAACTTATCTTGATTTCTTCAATAACTCTCCTTCAAACTATGATAATAATGACTTTGTCAAATATTATGATTTTTTTATAATATTCAAATTAATAATTCATAACATAAGTCTAAAAATAAATCATATCTTGAAATTATTTGGAAGTGCTTTCAAATCTATTGAATTAGAGGTTTTCATCCCTAACTCGACATGACAATATCAAGGGTTTTTATCCTTAAAACTCTTAGTCCACCTTGGAGGCTTTTTGTCCTCATTGATCAAGATTTAGGTTTTCGTCCTTAAAACTTTTAGTCCACCTTAGAGGGTTTTTGTCTTCACTAATCAAGATTTGAGTTTTCGTCCAAACTTGATAAGAGAAATAAGGGTTTTCATCCTTAATCTCTTGTGAATTTGAAAAGGTTTTCATTCTCCCTATTTGTAAGACACTTCCTCAAATTCAAGACTGATTGCTTGATGTATTGATAGGCTTATTTTTGTTTGCTTGATTGATCTTTTTGATATTTTGATTTCTTGATTTCTTGATGGATAGATGAGTGATGATTTTTTATTGTATGTCAATGAACTAATTTTCCCTTTCTATCCATTTCTTGAAGGAGTCACCAACGTTCACAATAAATGAGTCACCACCCTTCATTGTTGTCTTTTGAAAATAATAATTTATTTCCAAATTGATTGATTGATTCATATTCCCAATTGATGATTTCTCCACAAGAAAATGAATTTTATTATTGAAGGAATCACAACCTTTCATATTTGAAGGAGTCACAACCTTTAACATTATGAGTCACAATCTTTCACATTAGGAGTTGCATAATATTTATTCTTAATTGTTTTCTTCCTCCCTTATTCTCATGGAATGATCCCTCCGTTATACCTTATTGATGAAAGATTCATCAGATTTTATCATCGCTACTCTTAAAAAATATAATATAATTTTAATTCAACTCTTTCATTGACGCTCCCTTATGAATATTGTTGGCTCCTCCTTGCATTGATTTTTATGATATCACCTAATCCATGATTTAATGTGTAGCCATCTGGACATTTTGAAGAGGAATGGCATTACAACATTCAATTTTTCCCTTGTATCGAAATGTTTACTCTCCACCTCTACATAGAATTATTGATGATGCTAGAGCATTCCTTTGGAACCAAAGAGAATCTCGAGAAATTGAAATTGAAAATGGTAAGAACATTATTTGTCCACATTTATAAGTTTTCAATAGATGGCGGTCTTTCCACACAAGTTTTCAATAGTTGAAGGTCATTTCCACACACAAGTCACAAGTGCAAATTCCACCTCTACACAAGATTGTCTTCATGGCTATTGAAAAAAGCCCATGTTTTTTTAAGCCTATTTCTTTTCATGTTTGATTCCTCAATCCAATTTACTATTCATATTTTATTTTCTTCACCGCTGTAGATCAACAACAAACATCATTGCCTTCATCATCTTATGCACTCAACAAGAAGCATTTACCATGCCAAAGCTCATTGAACATCAAAACCCCACTCCATTGTAATGCATAGTTACAAGCCTTGCTCTTATAACAAATAAGAGTTAAAACACAACCCCCCATCAACCATTATTTAGCATGATTGCACGCCTCTTTTCAAGTCTCTAATTTATTTATATGTAGCCATTACCCTACGGTACATACGAGAAATTTGATTCACCATGTAGTATCAAGATTCAACATGGTAATGAACGATAATTTAAGCAAACCTTGATGATATAGTCTACTCAATAGGCATCTCATTCCCAGACAAAAAGTCCTTACAACACGCACAAAGTTAGCTACACAAAGTACTTTGTAGCATTAAAACTGAGCCAATACTCGGTCAACATCTTTTCAACCTTCAATTTTAGGAAGGGGGTTATTGGATTGGTTATCCTTCGTTAATATTTATAGTGTTGTTGTAACTATGTGTATTTGAATTTTTTAAATGTCGGCTATTTCACGTATATTCCCATTAAATTCCATGGATGCCATGATGGATAATGCAGTGTTATGTTGGATATTCATTATATTTTTGTTAAAAGTCATTTTTAAATCATAGCTAAGGCAGACACCAATTTATGAGACGTTCCATGTAAAGAGACTAACAAGGAGAATCCTTATGCAATTTACCTTATATTTTGATCATTTTTTGTACCAATAATCCTTTTATAACTTACGTTATATGTAGTTTAAATTCTGTATCCATCAGTCTTGGCCTCGTGGTCAAGCTCAGGAATATAACCCTTTGAATCTACATACCCAAGGTGTTTATGTGATCGATAAGAGGAATCTCTATAATCATCAAGCACATCTAATCATAAATGAGGTTTTTTTATGAGGTGTCTAATTCAGCAATAGACCACCTCAATTGTGCTAACAATGTAATAAGCCCTGATGGAAAGACGTTGAGCAAGAATCACCGTAGATTTTGTAAACAGTCTGTCTGTCTGACCAATTTGTGCCAACGTTTCCCTAGTTTGTACCCATTGTAATATTTATGCAAAATGAACCAGCATATCTCAGCCATATAGTTGTGAGCATTGTGTTTTGAGAGTCAAATAATTTCTTCAAAATACTAGACCAGGTTTTCAGCGTCATAGCGTTCAAGGACATGACGAGCTTCCTCTTCTGTTGCAGGCAGCACTTTACGAATCTTCAACCCACCTTCCAGAGCTTCAGGGTGCACTGTGAATGTGAAATAAAATGTATTGGAGACCTGCACAAAGAAACAAAGATTTTTTTTTGTAAATGCCACAATATGTTCAGATGAACAAAAAATCTACACAAGTCTGCCAACTAGCCATAACAACTCATTCGTTAACTAAAGAATCAAGTACCCCATATCAGGAAAAAATCACAATATTGCACTATATTCTGAAAATACTTTCTGCCTTGGAACAGAATACACATCTTATTACCAAGCAACCTCTTATGATTTACCTCGCTACTTCTTAATTCAGGTCTTGTCACATGTGCAGTGACTTCAATATTTATGAGTGGTTGTTTTGGATCATCTAGTTGCGTGTATAAGACACACGATTTAAAACGAAGAAAATCACCGACATCCACCTGCAATAACAGTTGAAATAGATTTAGGCCAACTTCTTAACAGGTATTCCCCACAGGCTAGTTAATTATTTTCGGTGGAAAACATGACTAGTCATATTCCTGCTATGCATTAATTTCACTCAATTGTCATGTTAGCATCACACATGAAAAAATAAAATAGAAGTTAAGCATACCACATACATGTTCAGGAACTTCTAGGGCTGTGAAGTTACTAATTTAATCATATGATCAATTTTTAACCAGAGTCAACAATGATTTACAAGCATGTCCACAGTTGCCCCAACTAAATTGAAAGAAAGGAGTTGCATTTGAAACAAGTCCATGTATGAGGAAGAGTAACTCACCGGTCTCAAAAAATCAACATGGTCAACTTCCAAAAAGCAAGGAGTTTGACCAACAAAAGCATAACATGTAGAAAATGCCAACTCAAAAGCTCGGTGCATCAAAAACCCTCCAAAGATTCGCCCATGTAAATTGCGTTGCTGAGGTTGACAAATCAGAGCATTTTCAAGCCTGGTGTCTTTTATTAGAATGCTATCCCTGTCTGCCAAAGCAGGCATATCACACAGCACACGACCTTCTCTCAATAAATCTCGCAGTCTTTCGCCATCACCAGGCAGCCTATGGCCTTGCTCAAATTCCTTTCTTTGTTGTTCTCTTTCTTTCTTCCTCCTCAGATCTCTCGCTTCTCCTTCAGCATATAGCGCTTTCTCTTCTTCTGTTTGTGGCACAAGACGGTTAACAGAAGCTGATTTTCCTGTCTTTGAGTCTCGTGCAACAAATGTAAAATTAGCAGTTAAAGCAACAGAGCTCCCATTTTCGGAGTCCCCTGCAAGACAGCCACAGCAAAGATGTTAGTTTTTCCAATCAGATCATAGACAAATATCTCAGTTTACCCAGAATCAACATGCCAACCTATACCACAGTATAAACTGAAATAGAAAATTAAAAGAACCCTTCAGACTGGAAATCTTTTGAAAAATTTAACAAACTTTAGAATATTCCTTCCTGTTTTTGTTTATGTATAGATTAAATTTGTAATTCAAAATAAGGTGGTCATGCTTCATAGTACAAGAAATCAAATCTGAAATTAAATATGGTCTTTATGGGCACAAATAAAACGTTACCTAAGCACACAAATAATGAGTATAAGCAATGGCAATCATTCATTTAGCCACTTTAACTATCTATAACCCTTGGAAATTTGCCATTTTTCTTTAATGCCACAATGACCTGTGTGGGATTAATGACCTATGTATATTTAAATCATCTCGATTATGACCAATTTCCATGAGTAGTTAAATTGGTCAATCATAAGTTCATAACTATAATGACCTTTTTCCTCATGTATATCAATGAGAATTACAGGGCAAGGGCGCCCACAGCACACAAGCACCTCTAAGCATTTGTTAATATGAACGAACTGTAATTATTGGAAAATCCAATGCTTTGAGCTTTTCACCCTCTAGCAAACTTTCCCAATTGGCAAAGCTTGATAGTGCAAGTAATGCCCATCTTTTTCTCAAAATTATTAACAATGTGGGACCAGCTCATATCTTTTTTATTCTGCTAAGCATTGTGTTTTAATGCTGAATGGATGAGCTCAAGTAGTAAAAGAAAGATCAGGGTTTCCATAATGGAGCCCCTAGCTTAAATCCTAATAGACCATATAATGTTGGATTTGGCAAAAACAATACATCCAACGCATTATGTGCAGCTTAGCCCAACTGACAAAGCCAGAAGAAATACCCTCAGTGAAGATAACTAAGCCAAAATATTAGCCACAAAAATGGGCAACTAAACAAATCAAAGATGGTCGTGAAAACAAGATGAAAACTAGTTCCAAATCCAACTAAATTATAATTTGATTTCTGATAGGCAATCAAGCTACTTGGTGAAGACATCTATACAGATGTTAATGCCAGAAAGAATCCTATCTAAAGGAAAACTGAAGTCATGATGAAGAACCAATTCTTCTGACTAGCAAATAACATCCACGAAAAAAAAGATGTTTGATGTAAACCAAGTTCTGGTACCTTGTTTGAACCATACAATGATGTCTACAACTTGCACAAGATGTATAGTTTGTTGTATATGCCCCAACGAAACCAGGGTCATTGCATATAAATTTCTTCGTATGGATCACTATAAAAGGAACACTTATGACATCCATTTTAGCAACAAAGACAGATGTTTCTGAACAATAAATCTGCTCCTTCTAAAGGAAACATTTTTCAACAATTCTAGCTTTATATTTCTCTACTTGTTCATCTAAATAAAACTTGGTCACGTAGACCCATTTGCAACCAGCTACAATTTTATATTTAGGGAAAGGTTTCAACAATCAAATTTTATTTTTCACCAAGAAAGTGTTAAGAGGACATTAGCGTATCACTATTTTAACTGCTCAAGGATAGCTGGGGTATTTCAAAATCCAAAGTGGCATTTTCAAAACACTGCAAGCTACGTTCCAGCTACATTTTTATATTTAAATTTTAGGGAGATGTTTCAACTTCGAAGTTTGATTTTTCATCGAGATTATGTTAGGACATTAGCATATCAAATTAGTATTCATTGTTTTAACTGCTGGAGAATAGCTAAAGTATTTCAAAATTAAAAATGGCATCTTCTAAAAACTGCAAGCTATTCACCTACCATAAAATAGATCGAAATTACATCTCATCAGGGAGATGCATTAGTCCAGAGTATATAGTCACTTCAATTTAATGAAAGCATGGACAAACTGAAACAGTAGATTTGATCTGTAATTAGCTCATTTAAATTGGTGTCTAAGTCATGTACTGTTGCACACAAAGATTATCTAGTCTTAACTGTTATGCAAAATTATGTACAGAAATCGTACTACATCTATGGACTTTTGCTCATAAGAGTTGCTGTATTGCATTAAATTACTTGAAAGTAAAGGAAGTTGAACAAATCATAGAAAGGAATCGATATTAGCACTCACACTAAAGTAAACAAACAGATTTTCCCTAGAGAAACCAGTGGAAATACTTAAATAAAAGGTGCTGTGTCTCCAATTCAATGTCACAAGCTCACAAAGCAATGGTACACAACCGAACACCTATCTTCCATGTTCTATATATGCATGCTCTGTTCTTTTATGCCTTTTCCTCCTCTGTTCTGCAACTATACTCTTGCTCTCAAATAATATCAACTCGCACACAAGTGTCAAAACAGATTTCTATGGAGAAACTCAAGTAACGGGGCTCTGCCTCCACACTATCAACAAGAAATGCAAGGTTACAAGCTCACATGTCAATGGTATACAAGTACCAAACACCTATCTCCTTTGCTCTACATCTCCAATGCTCTGTTGACCTAAGTTGTCGAATTGAATACTTCTGCATGCATGGGCATACAAGAAGGTACACCGACACGCACAAAAATCGTGGGCTGGGGTATTATTAGGATCATAGCTCGGCGACGCCGCCGCAAGTCCCCGTGACGCTGGGCGAAGTCCTCGCGTCGAAGTGGCCTTGCCAGTCTCCTCGTGCATCTGACGCCGCGCCAAGTCAGTTGCCGAAACCGACTCCTCGCCGACGCGACCGGCGCTTGCTGGCCGTGATACGGGCGAAGTCCCGATCAGGGGATTACGTCATAGCGAAGAAAGGCCAAAAACAAATTAAAACTCAACTTTTTATTTATTTATTTTTTGATTTATATCTTCTATTTCGCCCTAAAAGGGCCCTCATTTCATTCATTTGGCAAAATAGGAGGAGAAGAGAGAGTTGTGAAGAAAAATAGGAGGAGAAGAGAAGGCAACCAGCAAGTTGTTGAAGACAAATCCAGGGGCATATATCATTTGGGGAGCTTCATACCAGCAAGGAGGTGCATTGAGAGTTCATTACCAGTGATTGGGAGGAGTTTGTATTGCATTCCAAGCTAAATCTAAGAGGTAAGTTCGATTTTAATTGATTTTTTTGCGTTTTTTTAACAAATAATTCATTGTAATTTGTAAAATCACTATTATTTTGAGTTTGCATATTTTTTTTACAAACCCTACTTGCAACTTAAATAATTTTAGAAACCCTACTTTTGCAGCCACATTCATTTGCAAATCATACCATATTATTATTTTCACAATGTCTCATACCCCAGTCAGAAAAGACCCTGCTTGGAAACATGCTGAAATCTTTCCCGGAATGAAAAAAGGAGATGCCAAATGTTTCTATTGCAAAACAATATATCATGGAGGCATAAATCGATTAAAATATCATCTTGCACGCATACCCGCCCATGATGCAGTGGGTTGCTCTGTAGCACCTCCTGAGGTTGTTCGTGAAGTACAGGTGCAATTAGAAACTTTTGAAATGCAAAAAGAATTGAAAAAGAAACAGAAGCAGGAGTTGTTGAGTGTTCGAGTTGGACAGGACTGGTGTTGTTGGAGATGCTTCTTCCATGCCTCCATACCGCCCCTAGTGCTAGTGCCGTGGTAGTGCTTCGCTTCTCGACGATCAGCAATGCCTTATGCGCATTCTAGTGCTAGTGGCTTACTAATGCTAGTGGTAGTGGCAAATAGATGGCCCTAGAGTTCGTAAATCTAGGGTGGACTCATATTTTGTACCACGCACTACCCCTGGTTCCCAACCGTCGCTTGAGAGCATGGGTTGGAACAAGGACGCACATGATGCAGCCAAAAAGGCAATTGCAGACTTTTGGTACTATTGCACCATTCCCTTCCATGTAGCCAGGTAATTCTTTTTCGTTTAATTGTTTTAAAATTTATATTTAAATTTTAGAATCTAGATGTATCTCATTATCTCATTATCAAATTCAAATTTTACAATACTTATGTAACTTATCAATTTATTTATGACATGTTATAGGTCACCTTTCTGGCTAAACATGGTTGATGCAATAACCATATGTGGGGCGGGCTTCAAAGCCCCTAGTGAAGATGAATTAAAGGGCCCACTTTTGACTCAAAAGGTGGCAGATGTGAAAGCACAATTAGAGGAGCAGCACAAGCAGTGGAGCATGATTGGTTGCACCATCATGACTGATGGTTGGACTGATAGGAGAAATAGGATGTTGCTTAATTTCCTAGTTTCCTCCGGAGGTAATTGTACTTCCTTCAATGCATTGGAATTTGAATTTTATTTAGTGAATCACATAATTTAATATGGCTGATTTATGCTTTTTAATTTATTGAATAATTGGTTTTGCTTATTTTTTCAGGTGACACCGTCTTCATTAAGTCCATTGATGCTTCTGCCCAAATCAAAAATGCCACATACCTGTGTGAGGCTATAGAGGAGGTGATAGCTGATGTGGGGGAAGAGAATGTAGTGCAAGTGGTGACAGATAACACAGCAAATTATGTTGCTGCTGGTAGATTATTGATGGAGAGGCACCCTACTATATTTTGGACTCCATGTGCCGCCCATTGCATTGACCTCATGTTGGAGGATCTTGGGAAGCTCCCATGGATCAAAACATGTGTGGAAGCAGCAAAAAACGTTTGCAAATTTGTATACAACCACACATGGGTGCTTAACCTTATGAGGCAATACACAGGGTTGAGGGAGTTGTCTCGTCCTGGCATCACCAGGTTTGCAACAAATTTTATCACGATGCAATCCTTGATTCGGTCAAGGGCAGCTTTGAGGCGCATGTTTACTAGTGAGGAGTGGTCTTCCTCATCCTTTTCTACAAGCACTACAGGGATTGCAGTGGCTGATTGCATTTTTATGAGCAAGGGTTTTGGACACAAATGGACGAGATTGTGAACGTAAAATTTAATTATTTATTATGTTCTAATTTTTAATCATATCTTACTTTTATTTGTTTATTTTCATTCACACTTATTTGTGAAACATGTTTGCACTTTGCAGTTTATTGAGCCCTTGCTAGTTCTCCTACGAGTTGCAGATGGGGAGAAGCCCGCAATGGGCTACATATATGAGGGCATGGATAGGGCCAAAGAGGCCATTAGATCAGTTTATGGTGGAGTTGAGGAGAAGCATCGTCCCATTGGGATATCATTGATAGGAGATGGCAAAACCAACTTCATAGGCCCATCCATACAGCCGCATGTTTCCTGAATCCGGCCTTCCAATTCCACCGTGATCTCCTTGCAGATAGAGAAATTCTTAGTGGGCTCTACACGACATTGGAGTGGATGTTGCCTGCTGTTACTACACAGGTGGTGCAGGAGATAGATGCCTTCACTAAGGCACATGGAGACTTCTTTGCACGTCAAATGTGCAAAGATAATAGGACAACATTACTACCAGGTAAATATATTTAAGGGCATAATTTTCATCTCTTTATATTATAATTTATTATTAAATGTTGAACTTGAACTTGAAACTTGAAATGAGATTGATTTTGTTTCTTTTTCTCATCTCAGATAGCTGGTGGAATATGTTTGCTCCTCGCTAATCAACCCCAAGGCTATCTCGTATATTGAGCCAGCAATGCAGTTCATCTGGTTGTGAGCGCAATTGGAGTATGTTTGAGCACATACACTCCAAGAAGCGCAATAGATTGACAGTGGAGAGGATGAACGACTTGGTATATGTTCATTACAATCTTCGACTCAGATATAGGAAGCTTTTTGACCATGACAAAACCCCGATCAATCTAGAGGAGGTTGATCCACAGTCTGAGTGGACCACTAAGGCTACAGATGCAGTCTTTAGTGACGAGGACCTTGATTGGGTGGACCAAGCAGAGAGAGAGGCCGAGGTTGTAGCCATGGTTGAGGAGGAGGCTAGAGCACGAGGAGGCATAGATGCTGTTGGTGAGAGTGGCATGGAGAGTCAGACATAGGCAGAGACTATGGCTGCAGCTGCAACATCATCCAGGACCCTTAGACGCCTTCGTAGGAAGGATGCTGGCTCCACTATGCCATAGGGCATAGAGTCATAGAACATTTTGATTTGATGTCATATTTCATATTTCATATTTGTATGGAATATTTGATGTCATGGATTTCATATTCCATGAGTTTTGTATACATTTGACTAATTTTATATATCTAAATATGTTATTTCCTTCAGCAACACAACTACAATTTGTGTACTTTATACTTATGTAATTGTTGTATACTTGTGCATGTGATCAAATTTGCTTTTATTTGTGTTGTATTCAATAAAGGGTGCTTGAAACAAGTTTTAAATCCTTAAAAATCTCTAAATTTCTAGGGTTTTTTCAACTTTTTTTCATTTTGCCCAGATCTCGAGTCAAGCCGTAGTCAGCCTTCGCCGAAGTCTCAACAGCTGGCCCACGCCTCGTTACTTTAAAAGTGACATGATACATCCATAAAAACATTAAAATCATGAATATATACATTTGCGCTTTAAAAATAAGAATTAAAAAAATTGTAAGAAGTATTTGAATTTCATATACAATTTAATAAATTAGTATTATAATAAGAAATAATAAATATAAATTAAACTACATATTATTGTTATATAATATTAATATATAACAATTATAATTAACAATAATATTAATCCCAACTATGTCTCTAAGTGGGAAAAGGAGCCGAGGACGGTTTTTGAAAATTCCTGAAGGGGAGGGCGATGGTGGTGACGATCCAGAGGATGATGATGAGTTATCTTGGTTGTTTGATGGTTTGCAGCTGCGTTTTTGCCTGCTAGGTAACTAGGAGAGGTTCTTTTCGCTTCCCCTTTGTTCTACTAGTGTGGTTTTTGTCGCTGTTGTGCCAAGTGTTTCCCTATTGGTCTTTCCAGCCCCTGACTAGTTGCACTACTTGCATTGGTTGGGGGACAATTTTGTGATTGTGGAAGACTTGCTTCTTCTTTCCTATTCCTGGCTGCTCCCTGGAGTCTTGCGTTTGCTTGAGGGCTCTCTTGGACGCTTGATTGGTGTTGCGGTTAGGATCTTGGCTTTGGCGGGTCTCATGTCATTTCTTGTCCTTGGCGAGGGTGGCTCTTTCATGTGCCATCACGTTTCATCTTTGGAACTTATTAGTTCCATAAGCTTTGTTGATCTGCAACTTCTCCTTGAGGTCAACGATTTGGTTGTGGCTAGCGGGTTTTTTGTGTTTGGTATGTCCCTAAAAGTGTTGAGCATCTTGCACTTCTGCTCCAAAGACAATGATTTGTACATGCTTTCATCTACGAGTAGCAATGTTTCGATTGATATTTTGTTGGTGGTTGTTGATTTGGTGTCTATGGTGGACTCTATGGCTCGGTCTTAGGTTATTTTCACTTTGTCTCTTACTGCTAATCTGATTGCTGGAGGGTGGGCAGTTGTTAGACGTTTTTTGATGTGTTCTCTTTGGTGCCCTTGCGGACCTTTGAGGTATTCTACCCTTTCAAGTGCCTGCTTTGCTTGGGCTGAGTGCTTTCATCCCATCTTTTTGGTTGCTCTGCATTGTCCTTTTCCTACTCATGCTTATGGTTGTTTTTGTCCTGTTTATGGACTCTGGTCTCGTTGGGGTTTATGGGCTATTAATGCTCTACGCTTCATTGTTCAAGTTGGGTGTTTTGTTCTTTGGTTCTTATATCTTGGAGCTGCATGTTCTTGCTTTTGTGGGTTTCAAGGTTATGGTTGTCTTACTGACTTTGGTCTCCGGAAAGCATATTTCAATGGACTGCTTTTTGCTTCTTTGGTTTTCCTTAATGCCTCTGGTGTATGGACTCTGTTGGAGGTGTCTTACCTTTGCCAAAGTTTTATGGTGGTTTTCTTTTACTGTTTGTGTGATGACAATAGGTTTGTTATGTAAGTTCTTTTGGTGGTGGTGGGGGCAATGCCATGTTCTGAAGATGATAGCTTCTTGCTTTGGTGCCATCAAGCAAGGTTTGATCAAGGGTTATAATTTATGCAATGTTTATGTTCGTTGCTTTGTGTTTCTACCTCGAGAGGTTTGGGGTTTGTTTAAGGAGGTGGTTGTGTTGGCTTCAATTGGAGTTGTCATTGAAGCTATTGTGGATTTCTTGAACTTGTGGTACAAGATTGCCTTTGAGGTCCTCTTTGAAGGATTGTTGGTTCCTTTTGTGGCAAGATTGCAGATGGTCCTCAAGGGTGTTGTGGACTCCCTAGTTTCAAGAATCTCTTTGGTGGGACGGCTTTCAAAGTTCTTGTTGAAGGCTCTAATGCTTTTGTCGCTCTCAATTGCTAAGCGTTCTCTCTCTACTAGAGTGTGCTTTCCTCCTGGCTCTTCAGATGGTGTCTCCTATTGAGGTGGAGTCCTCTCCTTTTGAGGTGGAGACCTCTTCTATGGAGGTGGAGATGGGTTATGAGGGTTTGGGGGGTTGCTCATGCTTCTCCTGCAGGTCTTCTCCCTTGCTACTCCAATTGAGGTGGAGACCCTTCCTATTGAGGTGGAGTTTGAGTTTGTTGGGGAGTCTTTGTTGTAGTGGACTGGGTACTCTTAGTAATTTCTCCTCTAGAGGTGGAGAGGCAAATTGGTTATTGGAGAGGCAAAGTTATGGCTCAAAAATTTAGTTTTTTGAGCAACAGGTTTGCTATTGGTTGGTTGTTTCAAGGAGTGTTGATGGGCTCAGATTTTCTAAAAATGCTAATGTTTTGGTGGTTTGGGCTTGGGTTGTTTTGCCCATCCTTGGGGTGGCTGTTGTTACCAATGAAGCTGGCCTAGACTGGAGGGAGTTCGTCTCTCAGATTGGTGAACACTGGAATTTGATAACTAATGCCAATAATGGCATTGTTCCTACTCCATTTTTTGATCTGGTTTTATGTCTGCCCTAAAACTTTGGTTCCTCCGAATGATAGTATTGGACTGTTACTTTTTGCTTGCTATGTTTTGGTTTAGAACTTGCTGGACTGAGGTTAATATTTTATCTGGCCTGTGTGCCACGTTTTGGGATAGTATGTGGTATGCTTATGTTTTTGAGTATAACTATAATAATCCTGTGGATGCAATACTGGTAATTTGGCCTGCGAGCCCCATATGGCTGCTTTGTAGTAGTTAGTCTTGTTGCTGTTTTTTGGGTGTGGCTGGTGCTGTTTCCCAGCCTGTCTCGTTTCTTGCTGTTTCAGCTCCTTTTGTTACTACAGGATCAGGCCCTTCCCTGCTTATATAATAAAAAACAATAATATTAATAATTAATTATTAAACTATAAATATAATCACTTGACAACATATATAATAATTATATAATATATATCAGCAAAAATTTACATTTATTAATTATAAAATAATAAATATAAAACTATTAGACTATTAGTCTATTACAATGTATATTTAATACTTAATATTTATTAAAAATTAAAAATTAAATTATGTATATTATTATAATTATAATAATAAATTAAAATAAAATATTATAATTTATTATTATAATGTATTAGTAGGTAAATTAATATTGGAAGCAGAAGAAGACTCGCTATTAAATACTCCAGAAGGAAAATTCTTACAAGCTTTATTTGATATTAAGGCATCTACAGGAAAAGAAAATTGTTTGAGTCCTTAAAGGTGTAAAAGGTCGAGTTCTCGATGTGAGATGCTTCCAAGAGTTCGAGGAAGAAGATTATCTTGGCGGTAGTGTAGAAAAAGTTCATGTATATATTTCACAAAAACATAAAATACAAGTGGGTGATAAAGTAGCTGGATGGCATGGTAATAAAGATATTATTTCAAAAAAATTGCCCAAACAAGATATGCCTTATTTACAAATGGAATACTAGTGGATATGGTATTAACCATTAGAGGTACCTTCACGAATGAATGTAGGACAGATCTTTGAATGTTTGCTTGGTTTAGCAAGAAAACTAATGAACAAACATTATAGACTAGCACCTTTTGACGAAAGATACGAACGAGAAGCTTTCTAGAAACCTAAAACTATTAAAAATAAATTATAAAATTAAACTTTAAACTTTAAACTTTAAAGAAAATATTTGAAACTTTAAAATTAAAACAAAGAAAAAAAATTTGAGCACCGATGGAGGGCTAAAAATTAAATTCGGAAGTAAATTTTTTCGAGCGTTGGTCAAGGGCAAATGGAGAGCAATGGTGAGCAACAACAACATGCAAATTCGCATTGACCTCTCTCCAATCCCCAACAACTCTAGGACAAGTGTCAAGTGGCAACTCCGATTCTCAAACTCCGACATCTCCCTAGGCGAGCAGCCTTTTATCTGGTTTTTGAAAAAGAGACATGACAATTCCTCCCTCCCCAAGGTTGCTTGTGCACAAGCAATGCAAGTTAGGATCCTCGAGAATCTTAGGCCCTTCCCATGTGGTGTTTTCAACTAGTAGGTTTTTCCACCTAATTAGATACTTTGTGATGCTCTTGTTCCTCATGTTTTTAGCACAGGTGTCCATCACTTCTTTTGGGATCAAAATCAACTTAACCTCATTGTCTAAGGGTGGCAACTCCTCTAATAGCATAATGTGCCGACCAAGGACTTTCTTCAAACAAGACACATGAAAAACATTATGAATCATGTTGTTCTATGGAAACTCCAACTCATAGGCCACTTCACCAATCCACTTCACAATTCTATACAGTCCATGGTATCGGGATTTGAGCTTTTCAACTCCACTCTTCTTAATATAAGTCTGTTTATATGGCTCAAATCTTAAGAAAACCAAGTCTCCCACCTCTAAGGACCTCTTTGTTCTTTTCCTATCTGCATAAGTCTTTTGTTGATTCTATGTCTACAACAAGTTATCCTTCAATTCCATCAATGTCTCTTGACTGTGATCCATCAACTCACCTATTGTTGGGACTCTACTATCTGAAAGAAATAGATCAGTAAAAGATAGTGCAACATAACCATATAGAGCCCTATAAGGTGTCACCCCAATGAACATGTGGTGTGAAGTATTGTAGCAATATTCACCCAAGTGCAACCACTTGATCCATGCAGTCTGCTGGTCTGAAATATAGGTTTTTAAGTACCCTTCAATCCACTTATTCACTATTTTTGTTTGTCCATCAGTTTGGGGATGGTAGCTAGTACTTGGTGTGAGTTCTATACATGTCAAGTGAAACAATTCTTGCCAAAAAGAACTGAGAAATCTGTTGTCCTTGTCATTGGCAATGTTCTTGGGCAAGCCATATAATCTAAATATCTCCTTGAAAAATTTGTTTGCTACTTGAGGTACCGTGAAATCTGAAACAATAGCAATAAAATGTGAATACTTTGTTAATCTATCAACCACAACATAAATACAATCACTACCTTGTACCTTGGGTAAACTTGTGATGAAGTACATGTCAAGCTCGCCCATTTTTGCTCACAAAATGGTAGTGGTCGAAGCATGCCTCCTAGAAAAATTTGTTCTCCCTTGTTTCGTTGGCAGGTCATGCATTCTATAATATGCTTATCGACATCCTCCTTCAAACCCTTCTGAAAAACCTCTCATGCATCTGCTTGTATGTCTTACAATACCCTTGATGTCCTATTATTGGAGTATCATGAAAGGATTTCAAAATCTTCTCCTTGATCTTAGACTCAAGTGCCAAAACGATTTTGCTTTTGTAGAGGATCAGCCCTTCCATCACAACATAACTATCATCTTTCACAACCTCATCAAGGATAGCAACAAATTTATTCTTGGCATACTCAGCAATAATGAAAACCTTCCAATCAGCAAAAAGGATAGATAATAAGCATAGAGTAGGCCTCCTAGAAAGTGCATCAGCTACCACATTCCTCTTGCCCTTCATGTACTCTATTTCAAAATCATAAGCCTGCAGCTTGCTTACCCATTTTTGTTGGTGATCATTCAAACTTCAAACTACTATGATCAGTCTTCACAACAAATTTTCCACAAAATAAGTATTGTCTAAAATTTTCTAGTGCATGCATAATTACCAACATCTCCGTATCACAAACGGGATGTTCTTCTCCAAATTGCTTAATTTTTTTCTCTCAAATGCAAGTGGATGCCCTTTCTAGGTTAGGACAGCTCCAACACCATCGCCAGATGAATCACATTCAATAACAAAGGGCAATGAAAAATCAAGAATATAGAGTATAGCGCACAAGCTCATTACCTCCTTTAAACTTGTCCAAAAAAAAAGTAGCATCTTCAAACCATTCAAAAGCTCCCTTCTTTGTTAGATCAATCAAAGGAACAACCAATTGAGAAAATCCTTTCACGAACCTCTTGTAGTAGCAACATAATCCCAAAAATCCTTTCAACTATGTCAGATTAGTGGAAGGAGGCCAATCTAGAATCACTTGGATCTTTTGTTGATCCACTTAAACACCCTTGGCACTTATGACATGTCCTAGATACAAAATCTCCTCCAAACCAAACTCACATTTGGACAAATTAGTAAAAAAAGACTATTGCTCCAAAATACCCAAAGACTTTATCTAGATGTTCCAAGTACTCCCAAGTTTTACTATATATCAAGATATCATCAAAGAACCCCAATACAAATTTTTTGAGTTACTTACTAAATACCTAGTTCATACATGATTGGAAAGTGGTTGGAGTATTAGTAAGTCCGAAAGGCATGACCAAAAACTCAAAATGTCCATAATGGCACCGGAAGGTTGTCTTCTCAACATCTTTGTCCCTCATGCAGATTTGATGATATCCTAATCTCAAATCAATCTTGGAGAAGTACACATCTCCATCCAATTCATCTATAAGCTCATCTATCCTTGGAATAGGATATTTATTCTTGATGCTCTTCTTGTTCAAGGCCTTGTAGTCAATACACATTCTCATAGTGCCATCCTTCTTCACAAGAACTATTGAAGATGCAAAAGGACTGGGGCTATGTCTTATGAATCCCATGCCAAGAAATTCTTTGCTAGCCTTCTCTATCTCCTCTTTATACCCTCTTGGACAACAGTCTGGTGTAGTGATGACAAGTTTAACCCCTTCTAACTCTATAGCATGTCAAAACCCTCTATCTGATGGTAGTCTTGGAGGCATGTCACTTAAAACTACACAATGCCTAACCAAAATTTTCTGAACATCAACATGATGAATAGATTTCTTGCTTGATGGAGACTTCAAGGGAAGAATCAGGCAATTTGCTGCCCATGCCACTTGGCCTTTGCAAAAGATTCCTCCATCCTCTTTGTTCTCACCACCTGTGGAGCTTTTTTAGAGATCCCTCTAAGAACAATTTTCTTCCCATCTGCTGTGAACTTAAGCTCCAAAGTTTGATAGTTCTACGAACACTCACCTAGAGAGTGCAACCATTGTACACCCAAAACCATATCAATATCTCCTAAACCAACCACATTAAATGCATCACACCTTATGGTCCCCAAGAGTTATATTGAGCTGTTTGATTACTCTAGTGCATGGGATGGTGAATCCATAAGCTACTATGACACTAAAACCTTCAAATTTTTTCACCTTCAATCCTCTCTTCATCACCAAGCCTTCATCAATAAAGTTGTGGGTATCCCCACCATTGATGAGAACAATCATCCTTTGTCTTGCAAGCACTCCATGAACCTTGAAGGGAAGATATTTTGGGGCTCCTAAGAGACCAGCAAGTGTACTCTCCCTAGTGACTTCAAGTTCTATCCCTTTAGTAATATGATCGACAAAATCTTCAAATACCTCAAGTTCGTCTCCTAACTCTAAGTCTTTATCTGACACCATTTCAATGTAATTTATTTGTCCTTTACCCAAGCATCTATGTCTAGGAGTCCACAACTCTCTACAAGAGAAATATAACTTCTTCCTCCTAAGTACATTCTTTGTCTCATCCATCTCGCTTGGTTTAAGAGGGGCTGCATTAGGCTATGGAATATCCTTGTGGAAAGGTCTCCCATGTTGTCCTAATGATGATTCCTGGCATAGGATTTGTTCTTGGATGTGGTGTCCTCCAAACTCAACGCCCTCATAATCGCATCCTGCATTGAGGTAGGCTCAAAATCCCTAGCCAAGCCTTGAAGTGACTCCGATAGTCCCTCCATGAATAGAAACATAAGTCTCTTCTCCATGACATCGGGCACCATGACTAAAACTCATTGGAGCTCAACTACATAATCCTCAATGGAGCCATGCTGTCTCAAACACATCAACTCTTTGAAATGTATCTCGAGGTCTTTCCTGTCAAACCCATCTATGAGCTTCTGCATGAAATTAGCATATGTCACCACACTATGGCGTCCTTTTGTGATTAACCCATGATGCCACCACTCATGCGTTGTTCCATCCAAATGAAGAATAGAAAATTTGATAGCGTCATCTTCTGTCATTGAGCTGAGTGAAAAATATGTATCTAGCTTTTGAACCCAAGCTCATGTAGTGACCTTCCTTGAGCCATCAAAATTTGGGAGAGTCAACTTACCCTATGTTGTAGGTCTCTGTTAAATGGCCGTCTCCATCCCGATCCAAACCTAGTATCATGGTAGTATGCAAATGGCACACGATGTTGATCTTATGGATTGAGTCTTGAGTATGCAACTATGTTGGCATTAACATCATTGTTTGTTTGATTCAACTCTTTTGCTTGCTATGGATCAACCTAGGCAAAAATGTAGGTGTTGTAGGTCTGGGCGTAGATACAACTAGAATCTTTCTATCAAACCCATCTGAATTACTACCTTCTACAAAATTTGGAGCAGATTTCCCGACACTCCATTATTGATTCATTTCCCTCAAAATTCCTCACCATCTCCACCATAGGAGTCCTCACCATTTCCACCATAGACTCCCTCAAGGAAGATTGAAATTCTCTAGCCAACTCTTTGTTCTCCATCCTAATGACCTCTTGAAAGTGGGCTTCCTCATCTCTATCACCCATAGCTTCCTCTTTTCTCTTTTCCCTTCATAGGTACCAGATTTCCCTATCACTTTTTTGCATGAACCTGCATCACCACACAAATCTATCCTACAAGATGGCAAGATCTTTGCTCTGATACCAATGTAATGTCCCTTCCTAGAATTTCTAATGAAAACAACAGTTTAGAACACAAACAACAATATTCACCAAATAACATAAACACAATATTCACCAAACTATATCCAAGCAGCAGTAATTACTTATACTCAAACAACACAAATAAACTTGCATAACTGATTTGAACTCCGATTGTAACTTATATTGATTATGATCTGATCTCTACAACAAGGGATTGTTATGATAGTCATTACACAACAACACACAACATTAACCAACAATGCTCACACTAACTCACTGAACTGTCTTGCAAATCCTTGAAGCTCTAAAGCACTCCTTGAGTGAGAATGCCCTCAAGAACCAAAGGGCTTTCGTCCTCTAGTCCCATCAATCAATGGGTTTTCGTCCATTGATCACAATCTCCTATGGGTTTTCATTCACAAAAGATCATTTGAACACAAAGTGCCAAGAAGATATAACAACATAACATGGATGCCCCCCAATGCAAACTTTTCCCAAATTTATATGCTACCCAAATGACAAGACTAGTCGACCTAAACCTAAATTGGTGCCAAGGCCCAAATTTGAATTCTACACGCTATATCACAAGTCGACCTTAATGGGCCCTTAACACATTTTAAAGTAGGTCAGCCTTACAATCTTTCTCGTTGGAGGTTTGAGTTTCTCCTTACTTCGAACTTGGTGCAAGTCAGACAATATCTCCAACCCTTGATCTTCGATGTGTCACTGAGTTCTTCCATTCTCTCACCTTGGCCCAGGTCAAGCGATATCTCCAAACTCTGACACCCGACAGCTTCCCAACATGGGTCAAGTGGTATTTCTGAACCCCATCACCCAACAACTTCTTGGTATGAGTCGAGCAGTATCTCTGAACCTTGATGCCCGACAACTTCCTGGCATGGGTCGGGTGGTATCTCTGAACCCCAACGACCGATAGCTTTCCAGCAAGAGTCAAGCAACATGCCCAATCTCCAATCTCTAACAGCTCCCTAGCGAGTGTCAAGCGGCAACATCAATTCCCGAACTCTAACATCTCCCTGGGTGAGCAACCTTTTATCTAGTTTTTGAAAAAGGGACATGACAGTGTCCTTACACACATCAAATCCCAAATTACTTGCCTTTACTCTATTGGGCATCAAAGTCAAAAATTATCTAACATGGAGAGCTTCAAAAAGAAAATTGAACATAAAGCTCAATACTACAAGAATAATGAAACTCATCCTCAAATACTGGCATATAATCCTAAATTTGAAAACAACTACAATCAAATGCTTATGCATTGAAACCAAAAATGAAATCCTACAACAACCATTGACACACTCCGCAACAACCTTCCATTGACAAACCACTGGAACAATAACTAAGCTTATTGAAAACAAACTGGAAACTAATGTTGACACTACAACTTATTCCTTAACTACTTGAGAACAAACTATCATATGCAAGCAAAAAATATGGGCACATACCCATTAACCGAGGTTGCAAAATAACTTCCCTACTTAATGATCTGATTCCATGCAATCAATTTTGAAATGATGAGAAACCAAGTAAATTGTATAAATAAATATAAGAACAACTTATACTTCTTTGCCTCTCTATGTCCTAGCATCTCCTCTGTCAATTTATAATGCCATTTGCTTTGATATACATTTTGATCTTCATTCGGTGGAGGGTAGTTGGGAGACACCAAGCATTGGAGCATATGCTCTTGCTTGCACTTGAAATTTTTTGACAATCTTGTGATGCAAGAAAATACCAAATTTTGGCTTGAAGGAAATGGTGCTATCCATGACAGTCTTAAATCTGATTGGGGTCCCTTTTTGAACAAATAATGTCACATGATTATTGCTTGCATGCAACTCTTCATTGTAAATGAACTCTGAAATGTTGTGAAAAGAATGCTTTGAGTGCATTTGATGATCTTCCTCAAAAATGAGAGAATATCTAGCTTTGAGGATGGTGAATAGATCCATTTTCTCTTCAAAATCCACACATACCTTGTTTATGCTTCCTTCATGACCATCTGAAATAGGCTTTGAAAAGAAGCCATAATCATGCTCTATGATGCAATCTCCTTCATCAAGAAGATGATACCCTTGCTGAATAACTAAGAATAAATCTTTGGTGTGCTCTTCATTATGCTTTATCTTTTCTATGCCATCTTCTATAAAGTGCGGGATCTCATCAAACAAGTCCAAATAATCACTCTTGAATCCTTCTATAATTCCCTGGAAAACTTCTTCCTTTGAATGGGATATGAAATTTCCATCATCATTTGAGCACTTTTCAACTTCTAGAAGTGAAGTCATCATCATCAAAATATTCCTCATCCTCTTCTTCATTTGGTTCTACCTCTGTATGATATTGCACAAGCTCTGTCTCTGCAATTGAAGGTCTTTGCCATGCAACCTCTACATTCTCATCCATCTTATAAAAGGCATGAGAAAACCCCTCAAATGACTCACAAGTGCATGCTTCCAAGTTTTTCATATGTGCATGATGCTCATGATTAGCCAAAAATACTAATTAAAACAATGGCATCTTCTTTCATTTTGTGATCTCTAAAACTTAAGTTCTGATAATTTTCCTCTTTGATATCCAACTGACAAAACAATTGATTTGGTACTTCTATTGGCTGAAAATTTGGCTTTCAAAATCCTAGGAGCTTGAGAAGCACAAATTTCAAAGTAACTGAGCATATTTTGCCAATGAGGAAGGAATTTCCTTATAGGCTGATTGCATGCATGTTGTTGTTCTTGAGTGCTTTGAGGCATGAAATTTGGATCAGTTTGATACATGTATTGGATTTTTAGCTCATTGAGCTCATGAGAAAAGATTTCTACAAAAAAAATCATTTCAACCACCTCTTTATGATTTATAAAACCAGCAGGGGGTGATTTATAAAATCAGCAGGGGGGGTGGGTAGAGAGTTGTATGTTTGCATTTCATCATATGGGACAGCTTGGGAAGGGCTATTCTCCCAAGGAATCATGGATTTTACTGGAAAAGAAGGCAATTTACCAGCTTCTAAGCTTATTTCAGCTCTAACAGCTAGATCGTATGACTGTGGCAATGTTTCACCTCCTAGAACATATATCATAATTTCAGAATCTAAATCTCTCAAAAAATATAGAAATGCAAAAACTAGAGGTGGTTTGATGTTAGCTAGGAATCTCTTCAATGCTTTGTCAAATTGTGCAGTGAAATCATGCATGCATTTGGTAGGAGACCTTTTAATTTCCATGAAATACCAAAGAAGAGAGCTTGTATCTACATTTTCTTGGAACTGATTCAAAAGGAGATCACCAAGTTGATCCCAAGTTGCCATTGAACCAAGTTGCAAGGTTCTATACCACTCCCATGCATGGCCTTTGAAAGAAAAAGCAAGCAATCAAAAAGCCACATTTTGAGAAGTGATATGATGAATGTCACACAAATTTGCAACATCGCGAATATTATCTGATGGAGAAACAGAGCCATCTCCGTAGAAATGAGGCAGTACTCTCAACACTATTTTAGGAATTTGACATCCTTCTTTCAATGGACCAATTGAATACCATGTTGGAAATGGTAAATTCCTTGCCGGAATATTTAAATGCACATGAATATTGTGAGCTGTCATAACCTACAAGAATGAAAATTTTGGATCTTTTGACTAATGAAGCCACCAACGGAGTCACCAGGTGGAAGATGCCTGCTCCTACAAGCTGACATTTTTGTGATTTACCACCAAAATCACAAAATGTAGACCAATGATCAAATGAGACTTGGACTAAAGCCTTTGAATCATGTCCTACTGGGTATACCAAAACTATTGATGTTAAAAATTTTGCACCTGGATTTAAACATGCATCAACATACGAAATCTCGCAAACATGGTATGCAACATGCAAGATAATCTCTGAGATCTTAGAAGTCAGCTCTTCATTGGATCTTCAAGGAATTTACTTCAAACTTTGCATGGAAAGAAAAAGAATAAAACCAAAAATAAATTATAACTAAAAAGGAAAAACACCAATTGAAACCCACTGTCTGCACATAACTAATTTACACAGAATCTGCAATTGTGAAATAAAACAAACACAAATGCAATAATGAAAAGGCAAAATTGCAGAGTCATTAATTTGCGAGGTTAATTGATCTCAGATTCACAAATTATGGATGCATATGCAAAATAAGAGGGCACAAATAAATTCATTAACGAAATAGGATGAAGCACAATCAAACAAAACATTTTATTTCATTTTCTAAAATAATTTAACATGCAATACAAGAGGCCAAGTGCACAGTTGGAGCATTGTTATTGATGAGCTCAAATGATTACAAAATGATTTCCTGAAAGGCTTAAATGCCAAAATGGCAGAGCTTCACCAATGAAAAATCCCATTTTCTTCTACCTTTTTGTTTGAATGAATAATTACATATACAGAAGAAAAATAAAAAGAAGAAAATTTGAAAAAATATCCAAGAAAAATCAAGAAACAAATCCTCAATCTGCTTTTGCCATTACATGGTGGACACCTCTTCAAGTTTCCACTTTGATTTAGTTTTTCTACTGCAAGATCTTCTCAATTTTTTTATCTGGTTCAGCTTTCATTCTACTTTTCCTTCTTTTCTTGAAATACTTTTAAAATGACTTTAATAAAATTATTTTAATATTTCCCGGAGCCAGAAAAGGTTTATGAACTTAAAGTATTTCTTCGTGAGCCATGCACAGCCACATGAACTGAAATGGACCAATGGCACACTGTTTTGGAAAGCAAATTGAAAAAACATCATATTGATGTGCCATCAGTTGCAAAAGAACTGAGCTGGATTTTCAGAGGCTTGATGGGCTGCACTACAAATTTGATTGTCAAATGAAATACACGATTGATGTCTTCCCTGAATTTATTAAGCAGTTCATCCTGCTTGGCTGTATCCCCTTATGCCATTTTTTATTCTTCTTGCCTCCTTTTATCGCAATCAATCAGGAGGCTAACAGGGTTAACACACTATCATCCAAATCATGGCAGATCTCATGAGTTTTCCTGCTGCCCTCTTAAAAGATTCCTTTATTATAACATGAATCTCTGTTTTAGTGCCCCATTTCTACAATCAGCTCGCACCATGTGTTCAATGGCTGTGCCATATCCTAATTTTGTGCCACACTGATTTTCTTAAATATTTGACAGCTAAGCATTGGCAGCACCTTAGCTTTGAACATTGCAATGGAATTATTTGAGTAGACTGCACCCCATTCTTATGATTTAGATGTTATTACTACTTTGCATTTCTTCTTTTAAAAGTAATCAGCTTGGAGTAAAGAGCCATGTATAATCTGCGGCTCAATATTTCAAAATACTTGGCGGCCATGCTCCTTATGCTGCGCCAATTTTGACTGTCATTTAATTATTAAATGAATGCTGGACTGTGTTACTCTTGTGCCCATCTTTATTTTGATTGTGCAATGCCTGGTGCCCTTCCAATTCATATTGCTGCACAGTTATTTGAGACTCGTGCCCTTCTCTAGGCAATGCGCTAGGGTACCAATGGGCATACTGGATCTCACCTCTAACATATGTAGAGATTGCAATTACAGTGAATGAGTTTCTTGCTTTACGATGGACTAGTAAGATGTCTTCTCAATATAAAAATCTTGGTGTATAGAAATATCGGAGAATCGTGGGCTTTTCCACAAAGGAAAACTATATTGGGTAAGGTTAGACACATTGATGGGATTATTGAATATCATCCACACCCTTGCTTTGACATATTTTGAACGCAATTGGCAAGCCTCAAGCTGTAATTTCTAAGAACAAGCAAGCTCAAGTTCAAGGAGTTCAAGAAGATATTGCAACTGCAACTACCTCCCCAATCAAATGGAATGAGAGAATTGGACTACATTAACAAAGGGCTTCATCTTAGAACTGACACCAGAAATGCAGACATAAAATGATAGGCATATGATAACCACACATTCCTACCAAAGAAAAGATCCAAGTACAAAACATGCCAAACAAAAACTTTATTAAAGTCCTTTACTCAGTGGTTAGGTTAGGACAGACATCACAGCTTGGACTAATTCATAATTGATGTTCTTGTTTTCAAGCTTTCCTGCCTCCTCCATTATATATAGTAAGTTTTCTGGGGGACTTAAGTAATTGATAGCAATTAAGATCTTTATGATACATATCTCTCTATTAACTTCGAAAATTTTGTAATTGCTAATGCCTTTCTTAATTAGAAAATCCTTAACCCTTATGTTATAGCCTCCTCTTCGTATTGACTCTTGACTAACATCACACAGAATTTAGATATCTAGGTCAGTACAGCAACCTAGCTACCATTATGTGCAATATTGTAAAATCGGCTCTCTATAGATTCCCTTCAGATGTAAACATTACCGATAACAGATAACAAGCAACAAGTATACAAGCGATCTGATATAAATACCTGCAGGTGGCTGGGTCACTACCATTTGAATCTCAAGTGATGATCGACCAACCCAAGTAACAGCACCACCTATTTTCAAGTCAGTGTCTACAAGGAGAGGCTTCTTCAAAACTATCTTGTCAACTGAAGCCGTAACAAGCAACAATGGTCTAGTTGTGCTTTCATCATCAGAGCAATGCTGCAAAGGAAGAAATATGGCTTACATGTACTTTCTTCTCAATTAATAACTCACGTAGAAACCATCATGCATGCAACTTTATCAATAATATGTTTCAAATTGCCTACTCCCATATCTATAAGATTTTATTAAAGTTTATGTTGGCAGTAAAAATAAAGAATAAACGTGAACTTTATTCCTCAGTGGATACTAAAAAATTAGCAACTTTACTCTTGCTAGAAAATTCAGGGTATTAACATCAAATTAGACATTAAGTGATGTAAAATTAGATAGCAAACAGAAAAATGTACATAAAAAGGCATGTTACACGTCTAACACTAGAGTGAAATTAACCAACTTTGTTTGACCATCTGTATGCACATGGAAGTTGTAGACTGATCCAGTTATGTATCTAACATGGTCCACAAAGTTTGCCTAAATGATTAATAAAGCATGAGTCACAGTCAAAAACAATGAATGTAGGCAAGCCAAAAGGAACCCAAACATTAGTGAAGAAAAAGCACACACCATCTTGTGTGTTGAGGCTTTTCTTACACATGACCATGATGGCCATCTTGAAAAAAAATTCTACCAAAACAAACATAGCATCATGTTGGCACTTAGTTGTAGGTAGCCCACTGAAGAAATCCATCTTGATGTATTCCCAAGGCCATGTTAGAACTAAAAGAGGAGCATAGTGCACAAGCTTCATGTGTGCACGCTTAGCAATGCTGCAGCGAATGCTATATTTGATGTGGAGTTCAATGCATGCATAGATGTGAGGCCAATAGAAATGTCCAATTGTTTTGGTGCAATGTGCCTCCCAAATAAGCCTCTAGCATGTCATGCCATCTAGAACAAAAGATGTCCAAGCTTAGAGAGAAGCTTGTAAAACAAGTAGAATTTGTCAACTTGTTTTCCTTGCGAATGCTCAACATAGGTCTATCCGAAGTTTGTGTCTATTGAGTAGAGTTCCTCCAATGAGAAAAGTTGTGGCCACACAAGTCCAACACTACAATGATCACATAAACTAGCAACTGGCTAAGGTAGTCATTTTCCTCGTTGTCTTTCTACTTCTTGTGTTTGATATCCAAATGGAACTGCTATAAGTATGTCATTCACTTCATGTGGCACAAGTTCTCCAATTGCTATCCATGCAAGAACTATTGCAGATTATGACTTGAGTGAATGATTGTCTCCTTACCCATGATGTAGTGGTGCCATTGCCTGATAGTTTGTACAATGGCATAAAACTCCTTTTCATTGGTGAAGTAGCATTGAATTGTGTTATTAAAAGTCTTAGAATTGTATGTAACGAATTTCATGTTGCATGAGTATGGTGTTTGCACTGGGTGCATAGTCAAATGCATTGGTCCAAATCTCAAAGGGGTGTACAATGTTAGGCATTGCAAAAACAAGCACTTTCCAAAGAAATTGCTTGAGCTCCTCAAAAGTGCATTGTTGTGCACGTGTCCATGAGAACGGTATTTTGTTGCACATGATCTTATTGAGATTCCATGCAATGTGAGAGAAACCAAGAACAAACCTACAATAGAAGTTGGCAAGTCAAGGAAGATGCACATGTCCATTGATTTTGTTGGGGTCTACATGTACACTAGAGTGATCAATGATGTAGCCCTAGCAATGGATTTGTGTGGTGACACAAGTGCTTTTGCCAATGTTGGCTTGTAGCTTGTGTTGGCATAGTATACAAATACACTAGACTTTCTCTACATGCCCCTCCCAAGTCCTATTGAAGATGAAGATGTCATCCAAGTAGACTATGACAAAGGAGTTGGTGAAGGGTCGCAGGATGTCATTCATCATGCACATGAATGCGGATGAGACAGTAGTTAAACCAAATGGCATATCCATCCATTCATACAATACTTCCTAAGTTTTCAAAGATGTCCTCCAATCATCCTTAGTCTAAACTAGTACCTAAAGATATCTTGATTTGAGGTCGATCTTGGTGAAGTATTGTGCACCTTGAAGCTGGTCCGTAGAACTGTAAAATTTTGAAATTTTTACATTCTATTGCATCCAAAAGTTCCAGTATTGAGTTCTCATTATAAGCATCAAAGTCCTTCTTTGTATTGGCTTGCTTGTTTTCTGTCATAAAATCCATTGAATCCATCAAGTCTTTCATTTTTCATTAAAAGACCCGAATCGGCAAGACATTGTAAAAGTCTCCCCGACCTGATTTTTCACTAATATATGTTTGTTGCAGACTATTGGCGGGACAATTTGCTTGTTTTGGCGACAAAAGGAATCATTTCGGCAAAGGGGAGTCATTGTTGGAGTGAAGTCATGGCGAATACAGTGTGTTTCGCCGACCGGTGCATGTGGAAGTTTATCGCTCAAGATAAAGGTGTTCGGGAAAATGTTTCGGCGAACTAATTTTTTCTTGCCGACAGGCATCCTGAAAAAAGTATATCGGCATATGTTGGGGCATCGGTCTAATGTCAGGGCGAAGACAACATGTCATACCGACTAATGCATAAAGGGGTTGTTTTGGCCAGACTAATTGGTATCGGTATGAACTCATAACGAAATCATTTTGTTTTATCGATTGACTTGCAAACAGATGTTTCGGTAAGACTTATGTGCATCGGGAAAGGTCTAGGCGAAGGGGCTATTGTTTGGCTGAACTAAGTTCAAAGGTATTTCAAATCTGTCGGTGAGAAGCTATGGAGTCTTGCCGATTCAAATCTTATGCTGATGGAGATATGCATCGCCGGGAGGAGAACTTATTGGCATAAGTTTCACCAAAGTATGAATATTATACTGATAGATGGTTCGGGGTGAGTTTTGGCCGAATAGGTACAATCTGGAGGAGTGATTTCGGTAGGACATTTGGTGTCGGTGTAAGTTTTCCCGAAGGTTCATTGTTTTGCCGAAAGTATTGTTTCAATGGTTGGGTTTATTTCTTCGGTGAGAAAACTTGGTGGACATGCCGAAATGAGAATTCATCGGTGAAAGGGTGATTTTGTTTTAGCGAATGAAAATACATTGAAAAGTACATATCGGTAAGATGCAAAGATATTTGCATAACATCTCCCCAACTTTGAAAGTCACAGCGAAGCGGGTGAAACGAAGATTGTATCGGCAAGGGTACAAATTTGTCTTGGCGACCCAATGTAGATAAAGACTTTCGGTGAAACAGGATGATATCTATGAGATATTTCCCGACTTGAATTGTCACAACGACATGAAAAGCGGAAGCATTTGTCATCAAGTTGGTTCCATGTGTCGGTAAGACCGAGAGTGTCTTGGCGAATGATGAAATAAACGTTGAAAAGGGATTTCGCCCCAGATTTGAATTTTTCTCATCGAAAGGACATTTGATGCGACAGTGCCAGTTTCAAAGGAGGCGTCATTCGTGCTTCATTAATGGCGCGATGGGATAAAACAGTAATGACAGTAGTGTTTTAATCAATTCCTCATTTCCGAATTGATTACTGGTGAATTGGCGAGCTGAACAAGAGAACCAAGACAATTTTTCAGTCTGAGGAGCTCAAGTAGAATACTGTAAGTAATTGCTTTTCTGTTTTTCATATTTTGATTCTGTAAGCTTGAAAAATGGAGTCTTCTGGTTCTGGAAAGGGTAAGGGTAGAAAACTTGGTGAGAGTAGTCAGTCGAAGGGAAAGAAACAAAAGACTGATACAGAGCATGAAGGCACTTAAAGGAAGCTAAACCAAGACCTTATTGATCAATTACCTGGTTCGGGGCCTAAAGCTAGAAGGTCCGCACAACTTAGGGCAGAAGTAGACAAGCTGGATGACAAATGCAAGTTCATAGGGAAATTGGTGTGCCCTAATGTATTTGTCAATGCTGAATGAAATCATGAAGGTAGCTTCTGCAGATGATACAACATTGGAAGAAGTGAGTAAGCAAAGTGAGGAAATGGTCAAGATGGAAGTTACGGTCCGGAATGCTGTTGGAGATGCGGACACGTATGAGCGCCAAGATTATTTGGACCACCTCAACAAGACTCACTTGTGGCTAAATAGAGCCTAATTATTCTCTGTCTTATGTTTTATAATTTGTATTTTCTATTTCCGAAAGGATGCGTCCTTTCATATTCTCAATGTATAAATGTCTATTTTGAAAACAATATGAAAATATAGGTAGAATAGGATAGAGAATAGAGAATACGGTGGAACACCATGTTTCACGGGGTTGAGACTATGCTGTATGTTTTGAAGCCATGGAAATATCAATGAAAATCATCTGATTTGCTGGCGAATTCTGGTGTCAATTGTTGTGTTGTGCCTATTGAAAGAATTATTTGAGTTGTCTCTAAAATTGATGTTTCTTGGTTATTTAGATCAACATAACAAGTTTATGTCTGGTTTATCAGTACGTATTTTCCGTATCTGTGTGATTGGTTGATAGGTTCTTTCAAGGAAGGATTAAATCCTTTTGATTAATCACAGTAATCAGGGAATTTCATTTAGATCAGTAAGAAGAACTCAATAATCACAGCCTTGCATTTTTATACTGGTTATAAATAAATATGCCAAACAATTTGAATGAATCCAGAAAGAAGTCAGTTGTCTATGATTTTATTTGACTCCGTATATTATATAAGGCACTGGTCTCACCGTTTTCATCATTTAGTTTTATTCATACTTTTTACATCTGTTAACTGAGCATTTTAGGGTTTAGTTTTGAATGCTGGTATACAATATATACCAAATTTGTTTTATTTTGTCCATTTCAATTTGCCATCTTGGACAAATCATGGCATGAAGATAAGATCAATAGTCAAGTCTGCTTCATTTATTATAGGTACACCCGCCTAGGTCTAGCAGTGCCTGGAGAGTAGAAGGTTTAATTCTTTCAAACCTTGTTCTGTTACCCTAAAACGTTGTGAAAGCTTGGCAACCTTTTGGTTTAAACCTGCGTTTTTAGAGATACAGTCCAACAAGTTGTTGATGCACAATAGACGATACCCATTTTAACCATGTCTTGTTAAGCACACAATAGTTGATGCAAAGGCACCAAGTGCCATACTTCTTAGGCACAAGACTATTAGGTTGTCACATGAAGAGTTAAGTTGGATCTTACCTTAATCGAGTAGCTCTCAAATTTAGCACCAAACTTCATCATTCTCGCAAGCAAACCCACGATACAAAGAACTATTTGGGAGAGGGCATTTAGGAACCAAATTAATTCAATATTGTACTACATAGTGTGTTGGAAGACCCTTGCATTCTTTAATGACATCTTTGCACTATTACAATACTTTATTGAGAATTTATTGTTTTGACAAAGTTAGCGCATTCGTGCACACTGCTAGCACTCACTTGCTTTGCTACACAAGTGCCCCTAGGCAAACCATGAGAAGCATGAACTTTTGCATGCGAGAAAATGATTTTACAACACCGTTTAGCAAAGAACAAAGCTAGTTTAGCTTGTGATGTTGACTCATGAAGGTTGAAGTATCGCTTGCTAACATGTACTATCCACTATTGTGGTTTGGAATGGCAATTGCCATCACATTGGCTTGACCACATACTTGAAAGTGTTGTAACAACCCCAGTGTTCTTCACAGTAAAATTTCCATGTTTTCACCTCAAGTGATAAACCATGATGCCAAGACATAGCAATAAAAAAATTTCTTTCCACAATGTAAATTGCATGCACAATTGAAATAACACTATTTCAAAACTTACAATGCATTCCATTGTAATTTCACAAATTACAATATTACAAGAATGTACACAATTACATACATAGCTCAACCAAGCTTTAGAGCAATAGATATAGATGGTCCAGGAATCCGCCTTTCAAAACCTTGGTCTTCTATCGCCTGTTGAAGAGGAGAAGCATCACTCAAGCACTTTTCCGCCAACCACAGACTTGAATGCGGTCCTCTGCACATCTACCTCGCAGGTTAGATGACCCTACACTTCAATGAAGAGATTGGTTGAGTAACCCCATATGACAACCCACACTAAGCTTAGTGTTGTGCCCTACATGACTAGAACTTGTAACTCTACAATTTGCAACTAGCATGCACTACATGGACACGGTGAACTAACAGTGGAACCAAAGGCAATCACACTACTTTGGCCAAAGTGTTCTCACTTAGTACTTTGAGTGATGGTCATTTATTCACTTACACTGTTTAAGCTCGTTTTGACTTAAGGCCACTATAATCTATGCATAGGTAATTCCTCCCATAGGTAAGCTTTAACCCCAAAATTAACCTATCATTAATCTCACATACTCTAGGATATTTCTACTCTTAAAGCATATATAAAAGTTCCCTCCCTTCAAAGGACAACAATCCCAGGAGTAACCCACCAACTATTTAGTATAATCAAATAACCTAGTTATGAGTAACCCTTAAGCTACCCTTGTTTAATCATATCTAGTATATTGATACCTGTGACAAACAGTTCCTCCTATTATGAAGTAATAACTAGCATTTCACAAAACAGTATAAACAACTTCTAATTCCTTTTCAAAGCAATACTATTTTCCCCTAAATGCAAGTATTCACAATAGACTAATTAAAGCAATCATGAAACAATCTTTCAAAAGCTAAGACAAATAAAGGAAGATTATCCTCATGCCTGTACTTACTTATCCAATCGACTGGCTACAACTCAGCTTTCCAAAACAGCAACTAGCTTAGCGTTGATCTCTCAAGCAATGCCACAATAAACCTCTATCTCACAAGTTGATAATATACTTCACTCACTATGCTAAAATACTCTCACAAATACTCAAAGCTCTCTCTCAAAATAGCAAAAATAATGCAGATAAGAAATGCAGATAGATTTGCAAATAGAATGCACAAGAAAGCTTGCGGAATGCATCCCAAATGAGAGCTCAACTCCACTATTTATACAGTAGAAAAGAGACTTCTCATCCTACAGAGAAGGCATGAATATTGACAGCAAACTCCACTTTAGTCGACTCACTTAACTTATCAAAAAGGTGACAGCAAGTTGAGAGTGTACTCAGCAAAATAAAGCTACACATCGCCCTCAAAGATTGACAGCAGCATAAGATCATTTCAAAACAGCACATGGTAAAAAGATGGCATTCAATTGCTCTTAAAAGACACTTCTACAACAATCAGAATTCATAAGGTGGCGTCAAAGCAAGCAACTATCCTTCTATAGTTGGCGCAGTTTTTCTCTTGTTTGAACCAGTCAATAACTAAAATGCAACACTTAGCATAAGTCGACTTAGTCTATGACGAGTCGCCATGTCTCTTAAATCTGATTTGACCAATTCATCGACTTGCAGAAACTTATCCTATTAATCAACATTTACATTTATTTTGCTGTTGATAATCAATTCATGATAAGGCGTTCCATGTAAATACAGTTTACTAAGTCAAATGTATTTAATCTCAATGCATCAACTAAGTCAAACTCTTTAAATCGACTTACTTGTTGCACTTTATATTACATATAGTTCACTCCTTATTTAATGCCAATATGTATTATATTCGGCCTTTAAATCTGCATAGATTTGATTCATGTGTTGGCATCATCTACCACTTCAATGACTTCTACGCACAACCTCAAATATGAGGCATTCAAAGAATATACCTAACCTCTACTAGCTGCGCCTAAATCCTTGCTTGGTGTGCTGACTTGGTGGCTTAACTATGCATGTTTACATACATATATGGCACCTTATACTAAAACATAACTGGCGCTATCTATATTAGCAACATATAATATATATATATAGAGTATATGCAAAATACGTATATATATATATTGACCCATATGATAATAAATACTCCAAATTCGATATCTCGAATGCATGACATCCATTTACTCGGCCATAAATAGTTTCATAGCATCCAACGCTTATACATATATATATATATATATATATACACACAAAAGCGTTCAATGATAGTGATATATATATATATATATCATTACTTTCATATATACGCAAGATAATAATATTATACATAATATCGACTATATATATATATATATATATACATACATATTCCTCTATGCTCATGTATACTTAAGTATATATATATATATATACATTCGATTGTACAATCAAGCACATACATATTTACTATTTTATCAATAGGATATATGTGTGATGTATATATACAAATACATACATTCCACGTGTGTTTGTCTTATCGATACAAGCACAGCAATAAAGGAAAAAACTCACAAGCTCTAAACATATAAACATTATCCAAGAATGCACTCAACAATAATCAAAACCCTTACTAATGCAAACACACCATTTGAAGGATGACTTACCATTTCCTCAACACTATATCTAGACTCAACCTTTCTACTGCAAGTGTATGTAAGCTCAGATAGGTTACATTACTGGTTACCCAACCAAGATCTTCTCCTGAGTGATACTTCCCCTCCACTTGGAGGAATGAACCTGTCCCTACAACCAACTCAACACATTCGCAATGGTAGTTAAACGTTCATAATAAATCCATATGCATCATAACTTTAGCATATTCATATAGCAATAAATGTAAACATATTTACTCTTTCAAAGCCACATTAAGCATTTATCAATACTTTCACCTAATACCTATTTCAGTATTCCATTTCTTAGCAAGCATATCAAACTCATGATTGCATTTACTAACCTATTTACCCGTGAAGGTAAAAGTAAATCAGTAATAACAAGACGGGATGTGAAAAGTGCATTGTCAACTTACTTGAATACACTTACCATATTGCAACCATCTTAGAGAATAAGGGTCTAAATGCATGGTCATAGAAAGAACTAGGCACCTTACTACATCATGTGTGATATTCTATTGGTTGTCACTAGCAATGATGATGTGGACAAGTTCTCTATTGACCTGCCACTTTGTGTGGAAGAGATGATCCCATCCCTCCAAAGTCTCAACTATCATGACACTCATGTCAAGATATTGTGCCCCCTAATGAGTATCCTCATCAAAGTTGGAATCTATTGTAGCTTACACAAATAGGGACTTTGTGCACAGCCCTTAGTGTCATTATGGTAGTGTCATTGTGGGAGTTGGTGTGGTGATGATGGCACCATATATCGTCTTGTTGTGACTTCTTACCCTTGTCCCTACCTAGTGAAGACAATGGGGACACTTTAGGGGTTTGCACAACTAGTTTGGAGTTTCATGGTTGCTTTTGTGCAAGGGAACACAATTTCTACATGAAAGGCTTGTAACTAGTATCCTACATGGGGTAGCTTAAGCTTTGCCTTGGCTTCAATGCATTTTGAAATGCTTGACCCAAGGTGTATGAAGTCAGGAACTCCATCTTAGCATGGTTAGAAGTTCATAATCTGTTGATGTATTTGAGCACTTTGTGTTGCTTAGGAAGGTTCTCATGCAAACACACAACACAGTCATGGTATTCACTGGTGTATTCTTCCATTGACTATTCTTTCTTGCATTGGCACAATTGCCGAAACCTCACGATTCATCTCATAATGTGAGGGGATAGAATACCTCTTGCAAAGCACTAACAAAGGCATCCCAAGCCAAAATTGGTGGATGATTCCTATCGTGTTGTGCACTAAGTAATTGCCACTAGTGGGATACACTAAAATGGGCATTTTCAACTCTACAAAGGAAATCTTTTTAGCATCAATGAAGTTGTTGATGAAGAAGTATGCTTCAAGCTATCAAATCCAAATATCTAGTGTTGAGGTGTCAATTTTGCCTCAAAATGTAAGTATATCTAAGTTCACTTCAACTCTAAAAGGATTGTAGTATTGCAAAAGAATGAGCTACGCAAGGTTTTGTCTTGCTAATCTGAATTGATATATGAAGTCACAAAAAAATCCAAAGAGCTCTTGGCATCATGTTTCCAAGGCAGTGAGCATTTGTTGAATATCTACCAAGACCTTTGGTAAGCCTTTTGTCCAGACTTTCACAAACTAAACTTGGGGTGTTGCAATCCCTTAGTTGTTGTGCACACATTTGCACTGGCATGAAGGAACAGCTGAGCTCTAATACCAATGATCTGATTCCCAAGCAAACTGCACAATCTTGCTTAGCTAGTAATTAAGCAAGGTCATAGAAATGCATACCAAAGACACATTCGAGATGCAAAGGCTTTTGGTAAATATGTCACTTCTATTAAAAAAACAGGGGAAAATGTACTGAGGGTTTAGACGTGAAGCTATGGATTCCCCTCTAACTATACGGAATGTAAAATGCAAGTATTTATAATTTTATACACAATAGTACTTCTAGATTCCAATTAGATGCTAACGAACACCCGATGCATATGGACGTGTGGCACATGTGAACATGACGATGCCAAGTGTCAAACCCATATGGACCCATGTCATGTGGTGTGGACGCCACCATGTGTCAGATGCATATGGTGCAAGTTGTATCGTCATGTCTTGGTGGATGTTAATTCCTTGCATGTCACATACACATGGTATGATTTGGCACAAGCATCTGCAGCCATGTGTAGGGGAACACTATGTACGTGAGCATTGGTGCACAAGTACTGTGCACAGAGTTCCATGAATAGTAGTGTGCAGGGTTGCACAAGCACTATGTTGTGTGTGTTGAGCAATGTTGAGTGTGCTGATCAAGTTGATGAACAAGGCTGCACTCAGATCATACAGTATAAAAGCTTAAATAGAAATTCAAAATTCTATGGATAAGGAAATATGGTTAGACCCTCTATATCAACAATCCAATTTAATGTCGGATCAAACCAAAAAAATCATGTTATTTGCATAAAAAGCCCAATTCTTGTATAACAAAAGAAAAGTAAGGCAAATTTTGCTGCGAACTTTTTCTTTTTGAGAAAGATGTTTTGATTAACACAACAACACTTTATGACACACTGAAATTTATTGGAATTTAAAGTTCTTAGGGAGCATCTTCTTGTTTAACCATCTGGTCCCCTTTACCAGTAGAAAGTATCCTCATTAACAAAAGAATAGCACAAAAAATACCATAAATTACAACTTTTCAAGTTTCAGACTTTGCCTCAAACTCAAAGTAAGTCCCATGTCTTGCCCTTTAATTGGTAATTTTTGGTCAGTCTCACCAGTCCCATCCATTAGAAGGCAAAACAGCCTTATTCTTAATACTCTTGTTGCTGCATCACTTAACCTGCTCAAAATAATGCCTTGCTTGACCAGTTCAATAGCTGGAATTGATTCTAGTCTGATTTTAATCTGGTAACTTTAACAACAAATGCATGGGCTCATTCGTGAATTTATCTTCTTCTTCCTTATAAAATCTTGTAGCACAAGCCTGAGACCCAAAGGTCAGTTTGATCTAATTACTGGAAGCTACCATTTGCAAACTGCTAGTAATGAGTTTAGTCCACGTTCTTCAACAGCAAGCAGAGCACAACTGCATAGGAAACTGAAGCTCAACAGAATGGTTGGTGAAATTTGCTAAAGGTTCACTGTCGAGAATACCTACTGCTTAGTTCTTCTGGGAGATAAAATATTGTAGTGACAAACTAGGAGATAATACACAATTTGATCTGATTAATGGAAGCTGTCATTTGCAAACTGGTAGTTATGAGTTCATTCCAGGTTCTTCAAAGCATGCAAAGCGCCACTAAATAGGAAAATGAAGTTCAAAATAATGGAAAACACAATTTACTAAGAGTTTATTATTACTCATACATTAGGGCCACATCATCCTCTCCAGTTCCTACAGAAACTATGAGGTAAAATTCTAGGCTTTTTTCTAATTGTTACCAGCAAAAATTTATTAATTGGTGGTTGATGAGTATAATGTTTGGAGACACAAGCTTAAATAAACAAAATATAAAAACTAATGCCATTGACATCATATTTACCAGGCATAAGAGACGAAGGAGATATAAAGTTCAGAAAGTATGAAGAAAAATGGTTTTAAGTACATTTGTGGACATGATAAAGAACGTGTTGGCATTACAATTTGCACCTCTGGAGTGTGTATTGGCAACGGACAGCTATGCACAGTTGAACTACTCTTCAAATTAGGAGGGGAAGGTCCCTCTTTTGCTGATATGCTTAAAAAGTAAAATAATCTAATTCCTATCTTTTTGACTCGGCTGGAAGAGACACAAGGTTAAGAAAACCAATACATTGCAGCTAAGGATTTTCTTTGGTTTCCGCAGATCTTTAACTACAACTAAGCTAATGCTAAAACTATCCTATCTCCTCTAGATAAACAGAGCAAGAGGAATTAGGAGTAGGGAATTGGTATACGATAATCTTTAAGTCAGGATTTCCAAGGAGGCGAGACACCTATCCGAGGCGTAGGCTGAAATGAAGGTTATTGGAAACAACATCAAACGGTAAGTTAGTTCTCAGGATTCCTAAGGAGGCGGGACACCTATCCAAAGTGTAAGCTGACAATAATCTCTATTTCTAAATTTCCAAGGAGGAGGGACTCCTATCCGAGGTGTAGATATGAAACAAAGATTATTAATAACATCACACAATAAACTTTATTTCTAAATTCCCAAGGAGGAGGGACTCCTATCCGAGGTGTAGATATGAAACAAGCTTATTAGAAACAAATATAACCCAGGACAACAAATTGTATGAAGGACCTATCACACAAATAAATGATCAACCAGCTTTATATTAACAAAGTGAACAAATACATTATAACAATATTGCACAGCAAGGCGGCTCAGCAATTTATTATTGCAACAAAAGTTAAAGTACAAATGAGCAAGGGTGCTCTTATTTATAGAACTTCAAGGAGTAGGGAACCCTAAAATCTCCTTGAGTTAACATGAGTCTTGCAAGCATGCAAGAGTTTATTCTTAAGTCTAAATGTATGCAACCTAATAGTTAACTGAAAAAACTATCTTAGTTAACTGAACTAAAACTAAACTAAAAGGACATTGCAACATGCAAGTCCTTATTGATATGAGAGTCAATTGATAACTAACATCAGTTAACCAAATCCTAACAGAAAGCTCCACATAGGTGACTCCAAAATAGATGTGCACAAAGGTGGGACAGCGAGTTAACTTGGAAAGAGGCATCAAGTTAACTGTTGTGTAAAATGTCTATTTTGAAGAGGTGGGATGTCCTGTCTACTGGTTGCGATCTCGAGTAATTAACTCCTCCAAGAAATTGTTAACTGCCTCATCATCTGGAGGTCGTCACATATATCAACTGTCAATTCACTGCTTGTCAGCAACTTGAGCAATCCTAGAAATATCTGCACACTCAAACTGACAGTTTACTGACTAGTAACTCTAGCGGCTCCGCAACTAGGGTGATGGCCTCTATTTCTTCTGCAACTTTACACTTTTGATAACTTTTCTTGATTCTTCTCAATGAAAAAGTGTTGCATGATGAAACCGCGAAGTTTGACTGTGAACACTCTAGCTGTGAGAAATGTACATGAACTCGCCACACACACCAAGTTCCAACCGTATTCAACCCTCTAAACTGGCCTTGGAAGGCTATCAGCTATACGAGGTAATGAAACCATGTGGACTTTGAGTGACTACACCTGTCAAATTGTCTGAATCAACCCTCCGGATGCACTTGATGCAAATCGGTGTCAGCTTTTCTTATGAAATCATGAATTAAGACTGATTTGGTCTTGAATTTAATCTAATTGAACTGCATTCTAAAAAACTAGCCTATTGACTGTAAACACGGCTATGTTCTGACAACTTTTTCCGATGAGTTGAAAATGGCTTCAGATAAGGCTAAAAATACCCTGTTGAGGGGCATTTATTACATAATATTCCGAGACGTGGATTTTGTAGAGTATGTATTTCTAAGCAAACCCACATCATCAGAAATTCAATAAAACGCCTTTTGCCTTGGCATGCGAAGACTTTTTGAAACAGAAGTAGCAAGGGCAGTGGGGGCTGCGAGGGCAATTTTTCCCGAAAAAATCTAGCATATGGGTTTTGTAGAGAATGAAGTTCTAAGCAACCCAAATTATCAGAAATTCGAAAAAATGACCTTTACTAAGGCATGCAAGAGCTTGTCAGTAACAGAAGTTGTAGGGGCACCAGGGGCTATTTTTCCCAAGAAAAACTAGCATATGGGTTTTGTAAGCGTCAATGTGCTGATCAAACCCAGTTTCTTCATTTTTCAAAAAGTTGGCTTTTTGACCGACATGCAAAAGAATCTTTGGAAAAAAGCACAGTACTTCAAAATGAAAAGTACCGGGCAATTTTCTCGAAAAATTCTAGAGCATGAGTTTTGCTGCCAATGTTGCGCTGAGTGAACCCAAATGACCAGATTCTAAAAAAGATGTCATTTACTTTGACATGCGAGAGAAAACCTAAGACAAGGATAGAAGAATTTGAGAGAGAGAAAATAGAAATTATATTCTACCTCTGTAGAAAAATGCCTATGCCTTGAATGAAGTTTGATGAAGTTTGATATGCATGTGCTCAAAAGATGAAGTCCAGAAAATAATCCCTCTGAGCAATCTGGACCTGGAACTACAAATAACATTGAAAAATCCTTCCTGCAACGCCTCCAAATCTTGCTCGCACGAGAAAATATGTGTTTTCCTTCAACTGTGATGAAGAAAAAGGACGCCCAAATGTTTTAATAAAGAATATTCATGAAATAAGGCATCACAAGCGAGTAATACCCTAAATTTAGGATGAAATATTCTCATTGGACCCCAAATTCAATTAACTGAACAAAGATAAAACCCTAAAATGGGCGCCACCTAGCATGCACAAAGAAATTCGCCAAATGCAAAAAAAATGAAGTCACTTTGAGGTCGACTTAGAAGTAAAACTGGAGTTTTATTATTATTCTAAGTTGAGTTCAAAAACTCCTCCATTATAGGGCGGCCAATGTACTTGAGTTTCAAAAGTCAAAGTTTGACCTTAGGCACCAACTCTCCAGACTTATAAACTTTTTCAAAAATAGCCTTTGCAAACATCACTGAAGCCTATGTTTGATCACTGATTCTGATTGACTGATGTATCCAGTAGACTAGCTAACAGTTTCGTTGAAGAGCAGGATCAAAACTGACAAAGAGCTTCTTGAGGTTGCAAACCCTAATTCTGAATTCTGCGCCACCAAAATTTTGGGCGCCCCTGGCCTCCAAGGGCGCTTTTTCTCATCAGACAGTCAAATTTCAAGCATTTTCAACATGATTTTGTCCTTCCTTCAACCTGCAACTTCCGGCACTTGACAAAACACCAAAATTGGCTGACAAGCTCACTGCAGAGCTGGCTCAATTTTGAACATGATCTCTTCAAGAGCACTTTTCCTAAAAACATCATTTAGTAGGTGAAAAACTTGGGCCAAGGGCGCTTTTTCTCCCAGACTTAGCCATTTTTCAAACTGGCTGATAATCCACTCAAGCTTCGGCTGCAGGCTGTTGACAAGTATTCTTACCCAGCTGAGGTATGCAACGGAAAGCTGGAAGCATCACAGACAAGATGAGTATCTGAGTCAACCCGAATAACTGCATTTGAGGGTCCAAAACCTTGGGCCAGGGGCGCTTTTGCTCTTTTCTGACATTTTGACCATGATAAAAACCTCATGTTTGACTCTTGATTCCGGCAATTCAGCAACTCAGATTAACCCACTGACGGATTCGTTGCAAAGCCAAATCAAGTCTAAGACAAACATCCTGGGTATCATTTGGTCAAAAAATTTCATTTGGTAGCTCAAAAAGTTGGGCGCCCCTGGCCTCCAGGGGCACTTTTCTGCTCCAGTGTTAGTCAAAATTTTCACTGATTTCATCTCCCTCGTTCCTCGTTCAATCTCCAGTTTCAGGTGCTACACAAATCTTCTGGACTGGCTGGTAGGCTCATCGCGAAGCTGACAATATTCTGGAGAAATCTTCTTAGAAGTGACAAACCTCAGAAAGGTAATCTGGGCCTTTGAAATCTAGGGTGCCCCTGGCCTCCAGGGGCTCTTTTATTTCCAGAGTTAGAAAAATTTCGATGATTTTCACCTCGATGAAAATCCCCTCCATGACGAAGCATCATTTTGTACATATCTTGCCATAGAATCTTCGCTGGAGCGTTTTAAGCTTAGATTTCAACACTTGGTATCTGGCCATCTACCATTGACGATCTCGAAGGTCCTAACTTTTCTCCTCAAAAAGTGAAAACAACCCACCAGACTTGAACTGACTTTTTCTTGATTCTGACTTCACCACTGTGATCGTGAATTGAAATAAGCCAATCAAAATAATTTTCAGTCAATTCTGACAAGATCCAATTATTAGGATTTTGACCTAAAAATAGGGGTCCAAAAACCCAAATTTTGTCAATAGCTTCTAGACAATAAACCCACAAAAAGCCCATATTTTGTATGCCCAAAAACCAACTTCTAACGACAATTTTACAAGGTTTAGACCATTTTAATCAAAATACCTTAATGAAGCAAAAAATTTGGTTTGGGTACAACAAAACGTTAATTGAGATTCACTGGAAAAGGGATGTCCAAAAGCATCAGTATCATTTCTACTAACAATAAAAGATTTTGTCCAAAGCTCCAGCTTTTAGAAATTTTTATTTTTCATTAATATATAGCTTTTGGTAATCTTTTCTAAGTTCTTGTTTTCTATTAAAAGCATCCAGATCTCATTCCATCCTGTCTGGATCGTGTAGACGGACTAGTATGGTGAATTTTGTCAACTACTCCAGCAGACTCTTCGCCTTGAAAGGTGGGTGGGACGGGGTACCATACAACCTCCGATCATAAAACCAGTTAGCCCCCCAACTCATCCCAGTCTAGAACTTTGGTGACCAGATCCAAAAATATGCGAAAAACAAGCCTAAAGCACTCAGCTTGAGGCACTTGCCAATTATTCCCAGAAAAGAAAAAAATCACACAGACGTGATTTAAAATCGCACGATAGAAAGGCACGAATCTCTAAATTGTGCCAATAGAATATTCATGTAAAACATCACAAATGACGAAGGTTATGTTGTAATGGTAACGAGGGGCACTGATAAAGGTGGGAACCAGGTTCAAATACACTGTAGGTAGTGCGTAACTTGAATGAAGTAGAAGGCAAAAAGCATTTTCCTCTAACATGCCCACTATATAACAATATCGGGCAAAAGTATACCACATTTAGAATAACAACCCAGCAAGACAATCAATCCTAAAACTAAGGCTGCGGTCTTATGTTGGGGGGGGCCTAGGATCTATTTTGAAGTGGGAGGGGTCTTATGGAAAGGAATAAAAATGTTAGAATCTTTTCTTTAATAATAAGTTAATAACAACCCTTATATTTTAATTCAAAAATTTATGCAAGTGGAAAAGGGGGGGTTAGAAATTGCTATTTTTTCTGTATCACTTGTCAATCATATGAAATTTTAGGGGTCTTATGGAAAGGAAAAATATGCTACAAAATTAATTAGAACTTTTTTCTCAAGAATAACAACCCCTACATTTTAGTTCAAAAATTTACGCAGGTGCAAAAGGAGGGGTTAAAAATTGCTCTTTTTCTCTATCGCTTGTCAACCATATGAAATTTTAAAATTCTCATCAATTAATTTTTTTATTATTTTATATTTATTTACTCCTTGAATTAAATATGCAAAATAATATAATTCATGAGACCACCAGCTTTCATAAATTTAAAAACTTAAACTATTTTACAAAATTCATGAAACCACTCCTTTAAAATAATTCTAAATAATCTCAACAGCACCTACTGAAATTTTTTAAGAAACACCTCCATAAAACCCCAACCTAAGCCAGTCGGAAAAATAATCTCTTACACAAGTCAAACACACTTTTGATGGATTCTGCAGACTTCTTTGGCCTAAAGGACGTTATAGTCGTTTCATTTCATCTCAAATTCACTCATTACTCCAGTGGACATAATGAATGTTTGTGGTCTAAGGACTATCAGGTACATGATTGAATGACCCATAATTAAAAACCTTAAGATTGTGTTCCAAAGTTAGGGCAAGGCCTTGAGGCAGCCTAAAATCATGCGCAGATTTAAAGAGAAACTAAAGAAAAACAAAGCTCGGGAATCTGCCGTAAAACTAGACAGTCATAGGACCAATCTTACATACAAGCAAACACACTTTTGATACAGGCTCCTTTGCCTGAACGACGCTAAAACTCGTCTAGTCTCAAATCCATCACTGCAATACTTTGGCATTTCTCTAGCGGACATGTAATGGGTTGCAATACATGCAAGCGTGACCGATGCTTATGTGCTAAAATTTTGATTCGAGTCTGTGGTCTCATGCAAGGGGGCTTTTTAGAAAAGAGTATTTTAAAGCAGGCAGTCTCATGAATTTTGCAGTGCATTCTAAATTTTAAAAATTGGTGGTCTTATAAATTTTATTACTTTGGATATTCAATTTAATATTTCTTTGGACTCTCTATCATTTTGATGATGAATTATTGATCCAAAACATAGATGCAAAAAAAATTCTCACACAATCAAATTCAGAAACAACACAAATGAAATTATTTTACAGTAATTAAAATATTAAGCAAAAGAGTTCAAGATACTCACTATTATTCAGAATGCAAAGAACTTCAATTAATTTGAAGCAAACTCTGATGTCTAAGTTTTCTTAGGTGTACAAAATAATCTCCGATACAAACCTACATTCAGTAAATTCTATGGAATAATATTAAGTGAACGAAAATATAATTTAATAAATAAATTTTACTATTGAAATATACAGATGATAATTCAAAGTATCTGTGCTGCTGTTGCTGTTCTTTGATCTGCGCATTGCTTTTTGATTAATTTGTAAACAAAGAGATTAAACTAGCAATCGCACCTTCGTGTGCAATAGGTACGCCGAAGACATGTTGAAGGTATAAGAGGGATAAATGTGGTATAGTAGTGAGAATTGTAAAACAAGTAACTTTATGTATTTTGAAAATTGCTACTGAATTGAATGCATAATATTTGTATATAAAAGGAAATGGAGAAAATTTACCTGCATATAGAGAGAGAATTCCAATTAGAAATGACCAAGGTTTAACACAAATGTAAAGGTAAGTTGATCTACAAAACTTAATAATGTGGCACAAATAGAGAATTTGCAGTTTTCTATAGTTTGGAATTTGTTTTGCGGGACTTAAGGCAACAGTTAGGAAAATAATGTGATGGAATTTTATGGAAGCTGCCATGATGTGTACATTACAGAGAAATGGATAGCAACAACGCAATAAAGAGAAGGAAGAAGGATTTACCATGGGAACTCAAAATGGTAGGCGAGAATTTTAGTGAAGCTGATGCCAAATGCTCATATGTCCATTATGTTGAAAGGGGAATTCAATTTCTTTGAGTCTGTAAGATGTCTACAAAAGCTCTCTGTTAACACTTGTATTGTTGTTTTTGGCCTATGAAGGCTTTGAACTAAATTCCTTAGTGGATAGTTTTTTGTAACTAAATTTCTTGTTTTGAGCTGAAGTTTTCTAGCATGGATAGTATTTTGTACATAATTTTCTTGTTTCCAGCTGAAAGTTTTCTGGCATAATTCCTTGACAAAAAATGTACCTGCATATAAAGGAAAGATTTCAATTAGATATGAGGAATGTTTAACACAAATTTAAAGATAAGTTCATCTAGAAAACTTAATAATGTGGTACAAATACAATATGAATTTATCAGTTGAAGAGATACATAAAATGAAAGACAATATAAGTCATATCCTAGGTAGCATGCTAAATTTTATAAGAGTTAAAAGAGTGACTAATTTGATCTGCTAAATTTTACATATTTTATTTAAAAACGAAATACAACTAACTGAAAAAAGAAGTAAATTAAATGCATTTCACTCATAGGAGTGAAATGTGTCTTTTGAGAAATATGTGACAAATAGCTGAATTATATTTCCTTTCATCTTTTAAGTATGGAAATCAATGAAATACATGAAGCTAATGCATATCCAATCTAAAGGAGTCAAACATTTGTCTTTTTTTTTTCATATAGAATGATTCTATAACTATTACCATATCACAAGTCCATTTACAATACCTTGGCATAAGTACAAAATTTGAATCATAGCAAATATCAGTAGTAAATAAGAGTCATTTACTCATTTAAATAATAAGACACAAAATAAACAATATATCATCATTTGCATTATAGAACCTACACCATTTCCTTCTATAACTTGAAGTGAAAGAAAGAGAGAGAGTATCATCAAGGTGATATCCACCTTACCATGAAGCATTAGCTTCCCCGTGTTACTCCACCAAAGAAGCCCAACCCATCACAAAGGATCTAGCAGTATGTGACTAACATGTATGATGGAATCCATGGTACTGAGTGATTCACTAGCAAACTACATGCTCTCACAATAATTGTGCATATCCTTGATCACATATGTAACACAAGAGAGTGCATATCAACTCAAGCAATGCACTTAAGGATGCAAATCAACAACAACAATGTTTAAATTATATAGTGTCTCAATCATCTCACTATGCTAACCAGACATTAAAAATATAAACAACATCAGCAAACAAGCCCATAACTGACTTCTAGTCTTTTAAATATAGCTTAAATAATATATTCCAAGGTAATGATGTTTACAAATTAGTTCATCAAACAACCCAATCTACAATATTATCAAATTTATTAGTTTTATTCCAATTAAGTAGATTTAGGGATAAGAGGTTTTCTTCCTCCTCTGTTATTTTCTGAATCTAGAACCCTTCTAGAATCAATGAAGGGATAATAGAAATTAATAAAATCAATCCATCTTATGATAATACCCTCACATATGATGATAATATCCATTGGAATCATATATTTTCATCATAAGTTACTTAACAATTTCCAGTTTGCTGATTGGAGCAAAACAGGGCAGTGTTTAAACCACCATAACTTCCGCATTACCAGGTCAAAATCAAAACTTTAATGTCTTCTGGAAAGGTGGATGAATGAAGAACAAAACCCACAATTATTATTTCAAGAACCCCAACCATCTAAGAGAAGTTTTTTCTGCAATACTGCTCACTAATTACCCACAACAACAGTCTAGATAAAAGACAATCTTAAACCAGACTTGTGTGCACTTTAAAATATTAAATGCCACTTTAGATTCAATTTCAATATGTAACAAGAGTGCTGTTGGTTGTCCATGCAACATTGTTTTTAAATCCCAATATTATGATATAAGGAGGAGTTTCATATTGTTATAGTTTGCTACAGTTATCTGCATTCCATATTATTTCAGTTTGCAAACTTTCAGAAAATAAATAAAGGCGTTTATATCAACATTTTGTTTCCTTTGAGTTTGTTATTTTAATTTTGTTCATGTATCTAGTAATCAGAAAAATACAAAAATAAATATTTTATGGAAAAACCAGTCTGCTGACATTATTACAAGAATGCATACAAACAAGTTTAGAATGCCAGAGACACCAATAAAGGACAAAATTTGAACTTCAGCTACCCTGAATGGAAGCTCAAATATTTAGTCTTCTGCTAGATAGGATATGCTCTACAAGACAAAGTTATACCAATTTTATTGTAAAATATATCCACATAAAATTCAAACTTAAATCTTGACACTTTATGCAGTTTGTGTTATAAATTAAATGAAACAGAGTTTGTATTTATCAGTTTTATTTCCCTCATGGATACAGCGATTGCCTCTACATGAGACTATACTACTGTTGGCATCTCATAGTAAATGGTGGAGGCATCACTCAACAATGTGTTATGTGTGGTCTCCTACATTTGCTTCTAGTCAAGGATGTGATCAAGAGTCTTCTATCACTCTTAACACTTTCATTAATTAAGGGAGCCCTGCTCCAGCTGATGCGGAGAGTAGCTGAAGATAGCTCTTCTTTGGAAAAATCTTAGCAGCACCCTCTTGAGTAACATTTGGCTTTCTATCTAGCCAAGACACTAGTTTATGTTTGCAAAATAAGGATTTTTCATTAAAAATAAAAACATCAAATGTTGCGTATTCTGAGTTTGTGCGAGTGTTCTTGCCTTATATTAAACTTTTAGTTTATAATAAGTTTAATATTATAACATAATAATGATTCAATGATATAATGGTGTAAGTTTGTAACAATTGACTATCCTAGCAAGCATTTTTCTTTTTTAATGAAAAGACATCAAATCTATTTCAGTCATTGTCTCTTTCCATGTTACGGATAGTATAGTTGCTTCTCAGCGCCAACCAGGAAAAGAGCTATATTCACATAAATCGCTTGGCAGAGGTATATACAATGATAGTAGAATACCAAGTGCAGCTTGAAGAAGAAAAGAGAAAGAACCTGCAAGAGCATCCAAAACCCAACTTTGTGCCTGAAAACCCTCCAACATTCAGACCTTGAATAGTCCAATAATGGTAGTCTACATAACCAGCGCTCCAAATTGTGGATCCCTGAAACCAATTGTTTGCTTCTAGTTCCTTACAGTAGCTTGTACCCTTTTTTTTTCGGAGCTTCCTCCAAAATTCATAATAATGCCCTATTGAAAGGTTCATAGAACTTTTTAAGTGAAAGAAATTGGCACGCATTAAGCCAGGTTTTACAAATTCACTATCTTCATGCCACACTCACATGCATGCAGTTTGTGATGCATTCAGAAGGCATGTTTCATTAATTTAAATTCTTCATTTTATGTTTATTTTTGCTTTTGAAACAATTTAATCCTTCTTTTTCCTGTAAATGAGCCTTCCACAGCATGCAATAGAGAGAAAGGGGCTTTTAAAATGTATCCATGGAACAACAGGGTATGAGCCTTCCCTAGGATCCCATTGCCCTGTCGTGTTGAAATGGGTTGGCATAACAACAAAAATATAGTTTGTGAGGCTTATTGGATTGTGGTCTAGGAGTAAGGCAGGATACTCGTTGCAATGATGACCCAGATTCAAGACCAAGTGTCAGTTGTTCTCTGTGTTCGGCAGAGAAGTTTTGCTGAACCAAGTGTCATGTGTTCTGTGTGTTAATGGGGCAGAGAAGATATTCATTTCCTCTAATTCTTGATTCAAGGGCAGCATGATGACGCGGCTGAGTTGTCACCTACAGTGGAGAACTATATTCTAATGAAAACACTAAATTGTATTTGGAAAAGACTTCAGAATTACCAATAAAAGAAATACTAAAAATCTAGTCCACGAGGTTGGGAGTAATTTCTCTCTGTAAAGAACACTAGTAGAGAAGCCTTGACTAGGATCCCATTGGCTTGTTGCATTGCTATGGGTCAGTACAATATCAGGATTACAGTTAGGTTTAATCCTAGTGGCTATGGCTTTAGCAATAGTTTTATAAGAAGTGTTAAGAAGAGTAATAGGCCGCAATCCTGATAAAAGGTCTGAATTCTTCCCTTTCGGAAGAAACTTAATTAAGCCTTTATTAATTTCTAGCCCCAACGACCCTTGATTCACAGCTTCCAAATAAACCTGGTAAAAGTCTTCTTTAATATGCTGCCACAAAGTTTGGTAAAATTCTATTGGTAACCCATCAAACCTAGGACTTTTCTGATGAGCCATAGAGAAAACAGCATCCTTGGATGATATCCTCCAGTATAAACTCCTCAATGGAAAGATTTCGATCAAGGAAACAACTATATTCTTGGTCCACCTTCCTAGGAATGCATCCTTGGATGATATCCTCCAGTATAAACTGAGCATCTTGCAAATGAGTGTCTTCTTTAAACAGCTGCTCATAAAACTCTTGAAACACATGTTTGATCTCATCAAGATTTGTACAAATATGACCATTCTCATCTTGGATTGCCCCAATATATTCCTTTTTATGTTTATAATTCAAGTAATTAAAGAAATATTTAGAGCCTTTATTTCCTTCTTTGAACCAATGCAATCTAGCCCTGATCTTGGCCCCCTGTCCCTTATACGTATCAAGTTTGCGAAGCTGAGCTTCAATATTTGCTATGGAAGTCTGAATGGACATATTATCAGGATGCAGATTTAACATCTTCCTATTCAATTCCAATTTAACTTGAAGAGATTTTTCTTTACGTTTTTGTTGCCAAGCCAGTCTGTTACCAAACTTCCGTAAGAAATCAGCACATTGAGAAATAGCATTCTGCCACCATATCCTATAGGATTCACCTTCTTTGGGTTTAGGAATAGACTTCCAAATGCCGACCAAAGCATCCACACAGGAAGGAATTTTCAGGTGTGAAGTATTAAGTTTAAAAGGCAACTGAAAATTCATCTGTTTAACTTTCTCGGTTATAAAATCAGAGATAATTGGAAAATGATCTGATAAGGTAGTAGAATAGTCTACTTTCACATAGTACCCCATAGAGTCTTGGACTAAATGTAAGTTGGGAGAGATATAAAATCTATCTAATCTGCTCAATTTTCTATCAACTCCCATCCTACAATTAGACCAAGTATACCAATTAGAATGATGACTTGCTCTTTTCCTAACAATAGGATCAAAAATACCCACCGAATTTCTACAAAATATCCATTTGTCAAATTCCTCATTACTCAATTTAACAGAATCAGCCCAGCTTCAATCAGTATAATGTTCTACCATATTAAAATCCCCCCCAAAGACCCAATCAGCATGAGGAAGATTATTGGTCATCCATTCCCATAATTCACATCTCTCTTTTGCAATGTTAGGAGCATAAACCAAACAAAAACCAATAGATTGGCCGTTGATAAAAGCAAGAACCCACACACAACTATGTGAAGGATCCTTCCCCTTATCAATGCGTGACAAAGGCAAGAAAAGGCATGCACATGTGTAACTTTGTAATTGAAGTAAGGATCGAATTCATGAATGACGCTTTCATACTTGAACATGACGTAAATAGCAAAATATTCTTTATATAATTAACCAAATTATTTTTACTATTATTACAATTGTCGTCACCAAATTGGAGTGATACCTAATGCTTCTTGTTAATTATCATGTGAATAATTGATTAACGAATCCTGTGAATAATTAATTAACGATAGTCTATTGATTTTGATAGTATATTGTACCTTGGGTTCCACATATCTTTTATTCTATATGAGCATAATTCACAAGAAGCCTTGTTAGTAGGACATGCTTTGTGTATAATTCATATTGGCCCTCCTGACCAAGCGCAACAGACCTACACGTACTCTAATTCATTTTTTTACAAAATTGAAAGCATGCATGTCTTCCACGTTTGGAATTACATGTCTTCCAGGTTTCGTCCACTGTGAATAGATTGAAGTAGCAGCAGTAGGGGAAAGTTTATGCTTTGGCATGATTTTATAATATCTTTCCTATAATCTTTGCGCATTTTTTGTCTTAGACATTGTTGACCATATCCTCATATTCATCTGTTGGAAAGACTCGCATTACATTAACTTAATGATGTAGTAAAATGAAGTCACCATGAATAAATTTTCAGTTGACAGGTCGGGTGTATGAGCGAGGAATTCTATAGAAGATATTTTTCCTTTTTATGTAGAACATGAGAATGCATGGATTATAATGTCTAACAGGTGCAAGACTGGAAGCTGTACAATCTTGCAGGTACGAGGACGCGCACATTATGTAGTCAATTCTTCACAAGTATAAGGCCTTTGAACTACCCACCAAGAAATATTGATTCTGCAGAACGCATTCAGTGACCTGAAAATATTGGGAGGGATTAGGTACCTTCTATCTATTATGTACATAAGTATATTGAGTATGTCATGTTGTCGAGGTGCGAACTTGCACAGAGTTAGTATTGTGGTGGGGAAATTAGGCTGGTTTCTAGGGTTTAAAGATATATCTCATAAAATTTAAATGCTGCAAATTCTGCCTCAGCTGTTGCGCTGCAAAATGCCATTGTTTCTCGTGCGCAGCAGGACGTTGTGGCTACTTGTTTCTCGTGTTAATGACTACTGCTGCCACTGTGTATAGTTGAGTTATTCAAATAACGAATTCCGTTTGATATTCTTTATTTATATTCTTAAATGTTAGTGCCCTGGGAGAGATGATTTTTTTCTTTATATTTCTCATATAGTTCTCTGAATCAGAAATGTGGAACCATATTTATATTGCTGATCTCAAATTTCTCTTACAATGAATACTTGTATTTAAGCAAAATCTTATACGATTTAAGGGTTTTTAAAATTAGAAATAGTACTTTGGCTTTTGAGTTTTGGAAATTTATTTTTTTAAATGAAAAAAAGACAAATCTAGAAGTGTGTTTCCTGGCTCCAGACAACTTGCCCGATAACCAAATGCCTTCATTTAAAAGATAACAGCAGAATTTTTTAGAATGAAAAAAACACAATAAAAGAACGGTCTGTCCACATACAGATTTCAAAACATATAGCTCACTGAAACCATGGCAAGTGACTTAACTCAAGATTCTGCACAAATTTTGTAGTGCTGTCAATGATGACGATAAGAAACAATGGCCAGAGTTTGCAGGAAAATATTAGGAAACCCTACCATAGTAGAAAACCAATTTTCCCACAGCTACTGCTTCAATCTATTTATAGTAAAGGAATAGTGGATCTGAAAATATAAGGGTTTTAGGACTATTAAATTCTTGAGACACCGGATAAAAGAAATTATCGAAACTTAAAAGAATCCGGTTCCTAATTAGGAAAATGACTGATCTAAATCCAGTTGCTAACTATGTAGATAACTAAAGTAACATATTTCTGGCAGTATTTAACAGCAGTGACACCAATCTGCGGAAAGCAAATGCATTCTGGTAGAACTATCTGAGGAAAGCAAATGCATTCTATACCAAAATGTGTACACACCAGAACTCCACATGCATCACCCAAAGATAACAAATTTATACACTAACAAGCACAGCCCACGAGACTACAGGTGCGGGTATGTGATACTGGACAATAATCCTATAGAACCAGGTCCACAAGTCCATTTATCACACACATACAGCATCAAATCGTGCAGGAAAACTTGGAATATTTATGTATCTAGTATATAAGTTAAAACCCAATTTAGATATCGGTCAAATACAGACATGGGTATGCCACATAAGCTCGAAATCGAAGAAAAATAGTGCAATGCGTTTGTTTGAAAATCATGAAGCACCACAAACATCAAATTTAGTATATAGATTACAATCCAATCCAAATTTCAGTCGTATACATACTTAGGTAAGCGACAGAGGCCTAAATTCAAAGAAAAACAGTGTAACTGCAGTTAAATGCATATATTTCTTTCCCAAACTCCCCACCGGCTACAAACATCAAAAATCACAGAAAACCACACATAATGTTTATCACAACATCAATAAAAAGTGTCATGGTGAACAGTCTGTAGTAGTAATCAAACGTCAGCCTGATTATCAGACTTGGCTATGAAATGTGAATGAAGCATTGAAAACAAAAAAACAAAAAAAAACCTGCAGATCAACCACAGAAATGAGGGTTTGAATAGGCCTATGAATACAATTAAAGAACTGCAGTGGATCATTATCTACTGATCTGAGCGGTTAATCTCCTGCAGTCAGTGAACAACAATGGTGCTAAAGATAAGGATAAGAATGAGCTGACAGCCACGTTGGTAAAGTCGATCTGCTACAAGCGGTGATGAGGAGGTTGTCTAAATAGTCAGATACCTAATATCTAACGGTTTGCAAGGAGGTGGTTATCATTCAATGCATTATAATTGCCGGAGTATTTTTCAGGCGTGAGGCATTTCCGGCTGAGACAATTCCGGAGTTAGAGACCAAAGTTGTTTAATATATTTTTATGTTATTTTTTAATATATAATCTATATTATATATGAAAACCCTCTTTTTATATATAATATAAATTATATAGTAAAAAATAACATAAAAATATTATATTAAAAATTATATTATAAAAATATATAAATTTATTATATATTATATAAATATAATATAATTTTTAATATAATATAAAACATATATTAAAAAAATATATAAAAATATGTAAATTTATTAATTTTACATATTTTTTATATTATTTTTTAATATATATTTTATATTATATTTATATATTTATATATTTTATTATATGTATAGTTATCGTATGGAAAAAAATAATTTAGATTTTAAAAATAACTTAGATTTTTTTGGCGTTTTGGAATAAAATATTAAAAAATAGTATTTAGTACATTCAGTGTGGCAAGTGTAAATGGCCATTACGCCTGACAAACACAGGGGGTTCTAATCAGTTTCTGACAGACACGAATTTGAGCAGTGCATTTTGTGGCCTCCATAGATAGTGTCGGAAGGAGAAAACATGGAGTCTTACTGTCCCCATCATCCACTTGTTATCCACACCGCATAAACATGGTCCACACTTCGTTCAACGAGTTACCGTACCCGTTGCACAGCACAGCTCATCTCCCGAAATTAATAATAAACAAAATCCCATTTGCTCCATTATCTCTGATTCCTGGAATATTGCGTGGGCGCGTGAGCATATTAAAAACAAGTGCACGTTAGTAGGTAATTTTCCCCGATAATATTGAGCGAGCCATCCAATAGCGGGAAAACCGGATCGAAAAACAACGGCGGGAAAATAGTAAAAAATGACGAAAAATATGCACAGCTCAGATTGATTTAAGCACCTTGCCGGGTCTCTCGGGGTTTGTGAACCATTGATGGACAAAGTGAGCTTCAAAAGCTCATATAGGACAATTTCCGGTGAGGTAAGGACAACCCTCTAACATTCCAAGAAAGAGCTCTGAAATTCATAGCTAAACAGAGTTATGGGGGTCTTCAGCTTGTGGCAGAACTTCAAAATGATTGGCAAGCCTAATTGGCTGATCAGAATGTCGGCTTTCCTTTGATGATGAAGAAGGAGACCGAGATCTCGGTCTAGCAGGCAGGGATAAGGAACCATGTCTGCTATGGGGAGAATGAGATCTTTGACCCTCAGAATGCGTTGGAGAAGAACTTTCTAGATTTCTCTCAACGGGATGTAAGGGGGGGCAATCAAGTCTTTGGGTAATTACTTCCCCATTTTGGGTTTCAGTGGACCTTGACGGTTCCTCACTTTTCCTAAGCGTCCTCCATCTATCTGTCATAATGACATCTTTAAAGGTGGGCGACATCTCATTCTTACTATGTTCTTTTGTGTTATCATTAACATGTTGTTTGACATTAGTGACTGGATTCGACATAACTGTAGGCTGAGAATAAAGCTGCTTCACATTAGGAACTGGGTTGAACTTTTACAGCCTGTAGTATATTTGAACAAACCCAATGCTTGTTTTTTTTGCGACCAGGGTGGTCATCTTATTAGAGATTGCCCTTTTAGGGAAAATAAATCTATTCAAGACAATAGAGTTGTATCCTAGAATTTGAAGCAAGTGTCCAATGAGCTTGATATTTTCAGGTAGTTGACAGTTTAGGTCCATTTCCACACAAGCTCGTGGATGCACCCTTAGACTGGCAAATTTATCTGTAGAGTTTTGACACCATAGCACTCTTCCTAACTGCATAACAATATCTCTAATGAAAGGTCTGAAAGCAAAATTTTAAAAAGGCAGTTCTATCCACATAGGGTACTTCGATTTTGAGGGACACTCTGGGTGAAAATCCAAAGTCCAAGCCTGTAAATAACAGATCTGTCCACAGATAATCCAGGTACCATACTGTAAGACGGCTTGTGCATGATCAGCTGACTTAAATTTACATGCTACGTAGCCTTTCGCAAGCCCTCTCAGTGTTTCTATTTCCCATCCCTTACTTTCCCAGTTCATTTTAGCCCATTTGAAGAAATCAGGTTCAGATGGGATTCCTCTTAAAAAGAACAAGATAACAGATCTATGTTGACATTCCATTATGCTATTAACCACATCATCAGAAAGCAGACATTCAAAAGTTTTACCTGAAATAACGCTTGTCTGATCCTTCAGTTGATTACAAAATCAAGCATAAGAAGATAGCAGTAAGGATAGAATATGAAATTAAGAGCATGTTGCAAATAGCAGTACTTTATCACCACAATTGGGCTTCCACATTTTAAACCACGATGATCATAAATAAAAGCTTTGGTTGCTATTTCAATTGCTACTTAATAACTAAGTATTGGCTTTTCATTAGTTATAAACCAGAACCTATCACTAATTGACCTTCCACAACTTAACCCAAACGGGATCCAAAATGGTAATAGCCCTATTTTTCACAAAAGGTGTAAGTGATCTGTCAAGCAGAACAATGGTTGTATATGTGTAATTTTTTGTATCTGAACTTGTAGCAGCTATATGGGGAAGTATCATTGCAGTCCATGAGACCACATTTCTTTGAGGCATTTTGTCAAAAAGTTCACGTGTTTTGTCTATGTTCCCACATTTTGCATACATGTCTACCAGGGTAGTTTCCTCTACAACATCTGACAAAATTTCTCTATCCTTTATGCTTTGATAGATTTCTATACCCTGTTGCAAAGCTCCCATTTTGGCACAGGCTGGGAGGATGATGGCAAAGGTTGTAGAATTTGGCTTTAGACCTGCCAATTGCATTTGCTTGAAAGTTTTGACATCCCTTTCAACAAATCCA